>CM076584.1:574287794-574427794 GCA_034641835.2 Pinus albicaulis | reverse complement strand
CATTGATACAAACGAGTATTTCTTCATAAGCCTCATTATGTTTAACCAAAACCTTCCCCATCAACATTTTTTCTTGCTAGTATAAGTTCACCATTTTCACATAATATGTTTGTTTGGACCTAGTGTTGTCTGAATCTAGTATCTAGCGAGAGACATTGTATACCACCTCCATATCCAAAATAAAATGACACTCGACCCCAACTTCACATTCTGTTGCTTCAATTTCCTCTTAGGATGATTGTATTGTGCACTCTTCAATATATGAATTTAGGCTTCAACATTAGAATAGGCCTTGTTGTCATATGACGATACTTAGCTAGAGATGCCACGATTAAAGGAAGAGAAAATTATACTTGGCATTGTGATAACAATCAGGCAGGGCAAGACTAAGATTGGGAGTGTGGGAATGGGAGAGGAGAACCTTGTAAAATAGACTAGTTGTTGCAAACTACTTATGAAAAAGCTGACGAGGGGGTGTTGTCGCAATGGATGAGAGATACAAGGCGAAGAAAAGCTGTAAGGGGGGCATGGATAAATGAAATAGAGCATGAGGAGCTGAAGCACTCGAATTGGTTGGGAAAAGACAACATGGGTAGGAAAAATCACAATGGAGGGAGTAAAAAACCAACTTGGAATAGTAGTGAATCATAAATCGAGTTAGAAACTTACCCATTTCATGCTCATTGAGAAGTGGTGTTTTTTTTCGTAGGTATGTAGCAGGCACTGGCATAACCATGCTGTTTTCCACATTGTGTGCTGGTCTACTCATTCAAGTGTCGAAATAATTCCAGAGCGATGTGATATTTGTTACCCAATGCAAGGTGGAGGCATACCTCCAATTGTCCAACCATGAAAGCCTTGAATTTCAAGCCAATCTTGGTGTCGGAGTCCATATAGAGTGTACTAGGGTATTAACACCCTTCATGGGCAAAAACTAAATTTACAATTGAGGTCACAATATTTCGATATTTAAAATAATATTTATAAAAAATTACTTGTATTTTTATCTTTTTTTTTGTTTTTATTATTACTGTCAAAATCATTTCCATCTACATATTCTAAATAGTCTTTTAGATAATCACTTTTCTTTTCTTTTCTTTTTTAAGAAAAAAATAAAATAGAATTCTTAATACTCTAGATAATGAAATTGTAACGCCTCCTCTCATATCTACCCACTTTCACCGGCTTGCCCGGGGTAAACATGAGCTGAGGGACTTTATGGTAAGACTCAACCTCTTATGTGACCTTAAGGAAATGGATTCGACAACTTAAGACCTTATTGATTTCCCTCAGGTGCCACAGGACCTCCAGGAGTAACCCAACCCCTCCAGGTGTCCAACCCCTTAAACACCTCACTTTTTCCCTGACCTAGAGCCCCAGTCACTCCTTTTCTAAGGCCTCCATGTGACTATGGGTTCCTAATCACAAGCATAATCCTGCATCCATGCAAATACGAAATTTTTTGCTCAGTTCTATGCCAGCGACTCTGAATTTTGTGCCACTTTTTCATGGCCAGGACTCAAGTCTCTACCCATAACTTAGTGAAACTTTCAGAGTTGATAAATGAGATAGTAACAATGATTGTAAACCAAAAATTGAAAGCGAAACTTAACCTAACTATCCCCAGCCGAGACTGACATTATGTCAAACACTTGGTAAATATGCAACCTACAAGTCATGAATGCAAGTCTGAACATGACAGACTGGAAAATTATTTGGGGTTTAACAAGAAGGGTCAATGCCTTATCTCATTGGTTTTCATTACACCTATAAGGTCTTACATTCATTATTTATTCAGTTATGATTGAAAACATGAAAAGAGACATGACTAAGATCTGTCATAAAATCATGCTTATAACCAAAATATAACCAGATAAACAAAAATAAGAGAACAATCATTAAATCCACATAATAACTAGTATAATTCCTCATCCAAAGCAAGAGAAACTTAGCTTTTATTAAACATAGGAAAATATCGACCAGGTTCGAGACTTCCACGTTCCACCCGACCATAGATTGGTTGAGCCAAATCTCTCTTCAGCCAATCACCCCCGTGCCATATTCCAAGCATGAATATGGGATATCATGGGATAAACCAATCAAAATACAACCAATGGAATCCAGAGGTTAAACCACCTCTACCCTCTCCATATCGTGATCTCACCCAAACCGGTGTCGAGATCACAAACCCAACTGAGCTTGGATGCCTCAGAATTTCTTCACCAATACCTTGAGGAATTTTCTTGTCTCCACCCTTAGGCTTTACCGTGTATCCCGTCATTACCGGTTAAGGGATTCCTAGTCCTTTAGGAATTTTCCTGAGATCACCTCACCCTGGTCCAAAATATTTCGGCAATTCAAAGCTTAAAACCGAGAAAAATCCCATCACACCGTGGCTATCCAGAAATGGCAAGTGGTGAACCCCAAAATTTCTTATTTTTTACAATTCTCTTACACCCCATCCTCCTTTTTTTTATCCTAACAACTCTAATTGGGCATCAATTTAAAATTTTTATGGCATATGAGGTACATAATAATCTTTTGTATCATAAATTTTAATGTTATATATTATTTAACTCAACATTTAGATGATCTACTCAACTATAGGGATTATGCAACTAATGTTTGATTCTATAGCGAAGTTGAAGGTTTTATGATTTCTGAAGCTCCAACTGAAGAACAAGGCATACGGGCAGGTGGAAAATAGTTTGCACAATGATTTTTACCTATATTCATAACCTGGATCAATAATGAAAGCACCATAGCAGCTTAATCAAAGCAAAATATAACCACCATGGAATGTAAATCAAGCGAGATAGAAATTAGTAGATGCATATATTCAGCCTCATGTTTTTCTTCGCTGATAGCAAATCATGAGATAATAATGTCATCTTATTGATTTATGCTAGATTTATTCATTGTCGAGTAATGAATATTTTTAATACTCTGAAATAGTTATGAGCACGGGATTATAAATCAGCCTCTTAGAATGACAATCACAAACTTTGAATTTTATTTGAAAAACTTTGTTTCTGCAAATACAAAACTCGGTTTTCATTTCACTCCTTTGTTGTGCGATTTATAAAATGTGAATTTAATCTTGTGAAGGCATAATACTGTCACCTACTTCTTGCAGGAGGGCCCCCTCGAGTTGTAATGTTTTCATTAATTGCAGATAGTTTCAATTTTGTATTTTTTGTAGTATTTCATTTGTATTTTTAAATGCTTAAGTTTTGGTTTTTAACTGAATTCTTAGGATTGTTTCTAGAGTAATATTATGTAACCATTTTGTTGTAGAGTGAAGGCGAGACCTATTATGCACACGAACAGAGTATAGATTGATATAGATTTGTAGTATAGATGTGTGGATAGGATTTTAATTTAGAGTTAATCTCTTTTTTTCAAAAGAAATTTAAATCTAATTTCATTATCAAAGTTTTCTTTCAAGCAAGTGTGATTTCATTTCAAGCAAGTGTGATTTCATTTCAAGCAAGTGTGATTCATTTCAAGAAAGAGTGAAGCAAGTGTGTCTTCCTTTTGAGCAAGAGAGATATTTATTTCTGCAAAGCCTGTGATCTTTATTTTGAGCAAGTATGATAATTTTATGGTGATTCTAGTTTGCAAATACTTCTTTAGCAAGTGTGATAATTTTGATTTTAAGAGTGACATATTTACCTTCATAGTTAACATGTGCATCTCGATATCTCAATTTAACTTAGGAATTGTTGGAATAATAAATACTCCTAGCACACGCAGTGTACATACATTTCATTAGTATACTAGCCCTGGTTGATAATTCATGTAAGTAATTTAACTCCAATTAAATTACCAAACATTTTGGCGTTGTTGCCAGGGAAGTGTATATAGGAGTATTTTTCTTTTCATATATAAAAAAAAATCTTAAAAATGATATGCATAGGGAAATATATTCTGAAGGTATATTTGTAAGAGGTAGAAGTTCAATTCCAACATCACCACTCACCCCACCAAGACCTTGTAGTACCACACCATTCCCTGAAACTCGTATTGCATCAATTGTAGGGAGAAATATACTTCCTGAGGTGCTTAGATCTGAAATCCAACCTATAGATTCACCAACCTCCTCTACTGAAGTTGTAGTAGAAGAAGAAGATCCTACATCCCCAACTAAAGGAGTAATCTTTCTATCTTCAACTAGAGAACAATTTCTAGGGCAAGAACTATAAATCCCTAGTGAAGAAGAAGAATAAATCTATTTTAACTTTCGATTGAAAGAAGAACCAGAGGAGGAGCTGAAAGATGAAATTTTTGAAACTTGTATTAGCTTAGAGGAATCTACAATGGCAGGAGAAGTACACAATGTGAATGGTGAACAACCTAGGATTGGAGGTGGAAGAGGTGGAGAAAGAGGAAGAGGAGGTGGTAGAGGAGACCTGAAACCTTTTGGATTTCCCATCTTTAATGAAGATACCACAGCCACAATGAAAAATATCTCACCCTTTATCCTCCCTAATTTCCATGGATTAAGGAATGAGGATCCTGACACATTTCTCTTTGATTTTGAAGTTTTGTGTAGATCCTATGACTACTTTTTTTATACTCAAAAATTGAGATTGTTTCCAGCCACTCTTAAAGATGTAGCATTAAAATGGTTTATGGGATTAGGAACACATACCATAATAACATGGGAAGAAATGAAAGATGTGTTCTTAGAAAATACAAAGATTATTGTATGCATCATAACCTTAAATATGAAGTCTTTAAAATGATGCAAAAAGAGGATGAAAATCTTGAGGATTTGGTTGAAATATTTGCTTACAATCTTAAAATGGCTAAAATACATAATCTAGATTATGAAACTTTGAAAGCTCTTTTGCTAAAATCTATTAGAAATGAGTGGATATATCTTCTCAATTTAATGGGTAAAGGAGATGTTTCACAATTATCATTTAGATACATTTGTGAACTTTGTACACATATCTCAAGAGGTAAGGCTAGAACTAAAAAAAAATCCAAGAGATCATGTTCTGTCTAGGATTAATAAATCTGCAACTGGAATAGTAAGTAGAGTAGAAATAGGATACTTGCTTGACAATTTCAAAGCAAATATTTTGGGGAGTCTTTGTGAACAAATAGATACCCTTAAAATACAAAACAAGTAAAAAGGCTGAAAATTTTGCATTATCTATCTTTTTTTCCAAATTGTAGAAAGAAGCATGCCTTGAGAGAATGCCCTCTTGACTTGAAAAGTGTAGAAGCATGTGTTATATGTGCAGAAAATCATGATACAAAGGAATTCCCTTCAATACCAGATATTAAAGTTGTTTATCAAGAGGAAGTAATACCAAATCAAACAAAACCTATTTATTTTATTGCTTAGAGACCATGGAAAAATCCATAATTAAATATGACTCAAGGTTTCAAAACTCAAACATATGCACAACAATCACAAAGTAATTGGACTACACCCATGCCTTGGCAGCCTTGGCCTCAACCATGGGCACAAGGATGGAAAAATCCTTATGGAAAGTATCATGAATACCCTCAATTTCAACAACCTTACCCTGTTTTTCCACCACAATATTTTCATCAGGTTGTTCAACCCTCTCAACCTCAAAATTCAAATCCACGACTTTCATTACCATTTCAACAAAATCCAAATCAATTGCCTGCTCATAAACTTCCAAATCCAAATAATAAAAACTCACAACCTGTTTACAACGTAGAAGGGTAGAATTTCCAAACTTACATGATAACTCCATTAGATCTAAACAATGTTCAACTTAGATCTGGTAGAGTATTGGAAAAGAATCCACCATCTGTTGTTATCCAATAATCTAAGAAGGATGACCTCTTTGAGAAAGAGACATATCTTCATCAAGAGGAGGATCCTCAAAAACAAACCACCCCTATACATTCTAATGGTGTTTCAATAAAATAAACTCCCATTATAGAACAACCTTCAATTTCTATTCAAAATCCACCTTTCCCTGAAAGATTGAAAATTGACAAAGGGATAGAAAAATACATCGAATTTTCGGATTATGACATGATAGATGAACTGAAGAATGTTTGTAATAAAAATCCCTTTTTACAAGCTATCAAATAAATACCAATATTCACAAAGACAAATAGGGAGTTAAATATTAAGAAACCAAGAAGAAAAAGAAAAGAAGTTAAAAGAATCCAGTTAGATGGAAAAATTGCAGATATCGTGATGGGAAAGACAAATTCAGAAATATTTGGATCCAGGTAGTCCCATTGTGAAAACACACATTAATGGTGTCGAAATTCCAAACACTTTGATTGATTTAGGGGCAGTTATCAATATCATGAGTAAACAAACTATGGATCAATTGCAACTTCTCAATCTTCAATATACACCTATTGTTACAACTAGTAGACAGGTCTGTTATCAAACCTGATGGTGTGTTATAAGATGTGTTTGTATCCTTAGATTCTTGGGAATATCATGTTGGCTTCATGATCTTAACACCCAAAAATAATCTAGGAGGACATCCATTTATTCTAGGTAGACCATGGTTAGCTACAGCTGATGCTTTTATAAGTTGTATATTTGGAGATATATTTAACTCTGATGGAAGTTCAACAAATAAATTCACATTATATCCTCTAGAAGAAAAAAACAATAGAAGTCGAAAGTGAAGAATGGATAAATGATGATATTGAAAACTTTGATATACAACCAATTTTTGCTACTTCACAAATAGATAAAGAAGATCAGATTTTGAATTTAATAGAAAATCATGAATCTTCCTCACATTGTGAAAAATATATAAGTTTTCAAGAATAATGTAATATTGAATATTTATCATCACAAAAAATGGCTTTACATTCTATGAAGAAATTTGACAATTCTTTAATAGAAATTTTTCCAGGGAAAACTTTGAATATCAATAATAATCTGGAAGAATCTCAAAATAAAGAATTAGTGAAGATGTTATAGGAACGTTCCTCTGCTTATGCATGAGAATACACTGATATGAAAGGAATTGACCCAAACACTTGTGTGCATTATATATATATTGAAGAAAACATGAGACCAATTTGACAACCCGAGAGGAGGATGAATCCAAACTTAAGGGAAATTGCTAAGGAGGAACTACAAAAATTGTTAAAATTGAATTTCATTTATCTAACATCAGATAGCCAGTGGGTCTCACCATTGGTAATTGTTCCTAAAAAGAATGGAAAGTGGAGAGTGTGAATTGATTATAGGGAATTGAATAAAGCCACTTAAAAAGATCATTTTCCACTTCCTTTTATAGATCAATTCCTTGATACATCGGCAAGGAAAAAGTATTTTTCATTCTTGGATGGTTTTAATGGATATAACCAAATCCAAGTGGCTCCAGAAGATCAAGATAAAACAACCTTTATCTATCCATAGGGAACTTATGCTTACCAAGTACTTCCTTTTTGGTTATGTAATGCACTAGCAACATTACAAAGGGAAGTTTTAGGCATTTTTTCTGATCTAATTCATAATTGTGTGGAAGTTTAAATGAATTATTTTACTCTTTATGGAAACTCTTTTGAAGAAGATCTTAAAATTTTGGAAAAATTTCTCATTAGATGTAAAGAAGAAAATCTCTCTTTAAGCCATGAAAAATTCTTTATGATGTTTACTGAGGGAATTGTTATAGGCGACCATATTTCAGAAGATGGAATTAAAGTGGATGCATCTAAGGTAGAAGTCATCTCTAAATTATCAATTCCTACTTGTCAAAGGGATGTTAGAAGTTTTCTTGGTTTTACTAGCTATTATAGAAGATTTATAGAAAAATTTACAAATATTGTCTCTCCACTTTTCAAATTGCTTGCAAAATATTGTGAATTCATCTAGAATTTTGACTTCTCGAAAGCCTTTGAAACATTGAAAGAAAAGGTTTTCCAAACACCTATCTTAAGAGGACCAAATTGGAAACTACCTTTTCACATTTCAACGGATGATTTAGATACAACTTTAGGAGTTATATTAGGACAGAAATATTTGACTCCTTATGCCATTTACTATAAAAGCACAAATTTGACCCCTACAGAGTTGAATTACATTGTAACAGAAAAGGAGTTTTTAGCCATTGTACATGCCATCAATAAATTCAGACACTGTATCAGTGGTTATGAAACCTTCATTCACACAGATCATTCTGCAATTAGATATTTAATGAATAATTCAATTAATAATGGAAGAATTATAAGATGGTTATTGTTATTACAAGAATTCAATTTTACTATTTTGGATAGACCTGGAAAGCAAAATACAGTTGTTGATTTTCTATCTAGAATCCAAAATGATAATAGCTTTATTCCTGTAGAAGATAATTTTCCTGATGAATATATTTTTGCAGTATCTATTAAATCTCCTTGGTTTGTAGATATTGCTAATTATTTGGCCATCAGGAAGTTACCATCATATTTGTCTCCTCAAGAGAAAAAGGAGGTTATTCAAACTAGTGCATCTTATTGAACATCGATAAATGAAGAATTGTACAAGACAGGACCAAATCTAATTATTCAAAGTTGTGTTAGAGAGGATGAAGTATTATAGATACTAAAAGCTTTTCATGATGAACCATGTGGAGGAAATTTTTTTGATAAAATAACTTCTTATAAGGTTCTTCTCTTAGGATACTATTGGCCTTCCCTTTTTAAGGATGCCAAAGAGTATTTTAAGAGATGTGATAGTTGTCAAAAGAATGGGAAAGCATGTTCCTTCGGATGAAATGCCTCTACAACCTCAGGTACTTATTGAACCTTTTGGAAAATGGGCATTAGACTTTTTTGGTCCAATCAATCCACCTTCAAAACAAAAAAGGTACATTCTTGTTTGTACAGATTATGTCACAAAATCGGTAGAAGATAAAGCACTTCCTTTTGCTACTAAAAATGTTGTAATTTCATTTCTTTTTTAGGATATTTTCACTCATTTTGGTGTCCCAAGGTAAATTGTGACAAATCAAGGTAGTCAATTTACATCTGATTTGGTACATGAGATAATGGATGAATATAAAATCAAACATCGAAAATCCACTCCATATCATCCACATGCAAATGGACAATTTGAATCTACCAATAAATTAATTGAAGCACTTCTTACCAAGACTGTGCATCTGCATAGAAGGGATTGGGTAGAAAAGATTCCAGAAGCTTTATGGGCATATCATAACACATGGAGAAACACAATAGGACACACTCCTTATGAAATTTTTTATGGAAAGAAAAACCTATTTCCTATTGAGTTCCAGATAAATACCTTAAAACAATAGTCAAATTAGGTCTTGATCTATCAGAAGCACAAAGAAAAAGAATGGAACAATTGAATGAACTTGATGAGATATGATGAGATTATATTCATAGAACCAATATAGTTCAACAACAAAGATCAAGGTTGCATGATAAGTTTATCAAAGAAAGAAAATTCCAGCCTGGTGACTGGGCATTGCTTTTTGATTCAAAGTTTAAATATTTTCAAGGAAAATTTCAAACTCATTGGCTTGGTCCTTATGAGATTGAAACTTCCATTGATAATGGAGTGGCCACAATCAGAACCATTGATGAAGAAAAAGTAATTTTCCTTGTAAATGGTCATAGATTACGAATATATCATAAACCATTAACAAAGGAAGAGTTCGTAAGAAATCTGCAAGATAATCTCAATTTCAAGTTGGTCAAGGAAGATTCTTCTTCCTCTCCAACTTAACCTTCTACTTTGTTTTTCCTAAAAAAAAAAGGAGAAATAATAAAAAAAATAA
Organism: Pinus albicaulis; assembly: GCA_034641835.2. NCBI lineage: Eukaryota > Viridiplantae > Streptophyta > Pinopsida > Pinales > Pinaceae > Pinus > Pinus albicaulis. The sequence continues at coordinate 574,418,039 of CM076584.1, read as the reverse complement.
AAAAAATTGTATAAACATGAAAACCAACATTGTCGGCATGTTTATACAAAAAATCTAAGTTGAAAACCAAGAATCATTGGCAGCATAGATTTTCTTCTTAAATTCACTATTCTTGTCCCATTTTCTTTTTATTCCTCTTTTCTCTTTTGAAAAATAAGGCAGCTACAAAATTGTCAACATTCTACAACTCTCATGAAATTTTGCATCTAACTTGACAAATTGCAACTAGGGAAAATGAAGATTGTGGAAAAAGAAAATTGAATGAAGATTACAACTAAAGTAACCTGCATACAACCTAAAGCAACCTGCAAAAATACAAAAATCAATAAGGAAAAGATATAAGGTATGTAGATATTAGTTAGATAATAAAGGTAAAAACATCTTAATTATGAAATAAAATATGAGACCGTTGCTACCACCATTTTGTAAAATGATTACTATGACATGACTTTGGAATTAACAAAAATATCTCTGTCTTGTAAAATAAGTCTGTTATGAAGCCTTGATATCATTCAAACTCATTTCCTTCTCTTCATATATCATTCCACTTCATGTGTATTCCTTCCATCACACCTATTTCACTCAACCTTGTTTTCATTGTCGAAACTTCCTCTTACCTAAACTCTGTCTTTTTCAATTCACTCCATAACCAAATTCCTTCCACAATAACCTTTTCAAAAGAGAAATTGAGGGCTAAATATTCTCCAACATGGGAGTCATCGTACGCTCAGAGCCGAATGGGGCTAAATTCCTTGAAGGATACCCATAGGTCAGACAGTTGTTCCAGCAAGCGCAGTGGCTAAAGTTCGTGGAAAAATTTGATGGGAATGAAAAAGAAGTGAAAAAATCCTTTTCTAGGGCATGTTAGTGTTAGTATTTGCATACTTCCACCAGGGATCAAAACACATTTGCATGTGCATCTTAGGTGTCCCATTCTGAATAAATTTTTCATCATTCCATTAGGTCATGATATAAAATTGTTCCATTGGTGGTTGTCCTGGTCAAATAAGCTTCCTTATCCCTTAGAAGATCATATTGAATGAATCATTCTCATATCTCCTTGAGCATAATAACACCTAATTCTCTTTCACTTGGAAGTCTTTAAAGTCAAAGGTCAAAGTCTCATTCAAAAGTCAAGTCAAAAAACAGTCCCATTAGTCATAAGGTCAAAATCATGAAAGTTGGCCATTTCACCATCAAATTCATATTTTGAAGGAGTAGTAATAGTCAAATGTATTCAAAAATTTCAGGTTATAAACTATCATTTCCAAGTAAGTGGCTTTGTGTTTACCATATTTGTCTCTCAGTTGTGCTTGGAAAGCTCATTTCCCTCTCCTAGAGTTCTGAGGTCATTTTTCTTGGTCTTATGACTTCCATGGTTAAATAATCAACAAGACTTGCTCTTACACTTTCACCTATCATTAATATACCTTCCTAAACACTTCCCCTCACTCCTATCCCTCAAAATCATCATTTTTCCACAAACCCTAGCTGATTGCTATAATTTGACACTTTTCGAGACTAGGCATGTGTTTTTCCCTTTTGGACCCCTTCCCCTCACTCAATCCTTGAAATCCCACTTTACCCTACTCTCTAACATCTATCCCTATCCCCCAAAATTTCCCCAAGAATTTAGACAGCCCCTAACCCCTTCATTCCCCTCCCTCTACAAGGCAGTCCTAAAATCCCCTGTTTTGCTTACACCAAACCCTAATTTCCTTTCCTACTGAGCTAGGGTTTGCTATGGAATAAAATAATATGAATGGAGGAGGAATACGGGAGGTCATTTTCACAATTTTGAAGCCATCCCAACTCATAAACATCATGCCTCCATCATTTTTCAAGAAATCATTCTAAGGGACAAATCATTTGCCACACACAAGGCTAGTTTCGCTTCAAACTATGTTTCCGACTGAACAGAGATGAATTTGACAACATTGAGAGATTTTTTTGTCTATAATAGGACAAGGAAGAAAAAAATCCTTCATATTTTATATAAGTGTCATGGTTTTAGATAAATTTCAAAAATATAGGTGCCAAGGGAGAATTGTTGCACTTCTGGAGTGACTTTGGGAAAATCACGTTTTCTCATATCTGGAGTGTCCAAATGACTTTCTTGATGAGTCAAATGATAAATACACAGAGATAGATTTCCAATGATATATCATGAGCTCAATTTGGAGTTGAGGAAGGCCTCCAAAAGTTGCCTGCACCAGCACTCTACATTTATGCACCTTCATTCAGCACTTTTTGACCAATCTTGGTAAAATAAATTTTTGACCAGGTAAAATAAACATAAAACCAAAGGTAGATTTGGAAATTATATAGGATAATATTTCCAAAGAGATATCCTGGGCCCAATTTGGACACTGGAAAGGCCTCCAAATGTGGTTTGAAAAAAGGTGTTGCAGTGGTGCTGCGCGTTTACATGGTGAAGGTTTTGAAGGATTTCACTGCTTCCATCAAGCTCTGGTTTCCTCATAAATTTCTCCAAGGAGTTTTTTATCAGTAAGTGGACATAAAATACCTATCTTTTCACATTTTTTATGTTCCTTTAAAGAGTTTAAAGTTTCATAGCTTATGAAACCCTAGTTTTAGTTCATTATCATTTTTCATACACCATATCTTTCTTCACCTCCCTAAACCCATATTAGTCATGAGCATGGTTAATCCCTAGGGTTTTCACTAGCCTAGGCTCCCTTACATATTCCCATTTCATTCATTTCCCCACACCTCCATTCACTTCACACTCCTTCATTTCATTCATCTTCTCCCTAGGGTTTTGACACCAAATGCATCAGGGCAACCTAGTAGAGGTGAAATTAGCAAGCCTAAGAGGGATTATTTGGGCACATTGGTACATACCTATCAGAGAGATCATAGGCACGTGTTTGCTTCACTTGGAGTGAAAGGGGCCATGCCTTATTCATCAACACAGCTGGTAGACAAAGGTAAGGAAAAGGTAATAGAGCCAAACAATGATGATGAGGAGATCAAACATGAGACAGGGCATGAATTTCAGTTGATTTACCTAGGTGAGGAAAATGAGGAAAAAATCACCAATGTAGTTCTTAAAGGAAAAGAAGCATGGCTTGAGAGAGTCAACCAACACTTGGAGCAGCTCTTGTTCAAGGCTCAAAATATAATGATATTCAGAGGAATATGGCAAAGCATTATGCCATGAGAAACAAGATTGCAAGGGCCAAGCTCAAACGAGCCCATGCAAACATTCAAGCCTTGACCAAGAAAAAGGAAAAGGGGAAGTTAGACATACTTTCTGAGGTGTCTCTTCATACCTCTAACCCTTGATCAAACAATTAAACTCACAATTTTGACAAATTTTGGCACATTTGGCACTGTGGTGCATTTTTTTTTGGGCAATTTTGACAAACATAAATTCTGCTAAAAGCACAGGGCCACTGGCGCTGCCCTATTTTTTGGGACATCCAATTTTAAAATGGCCACCACCATCTTGTTCATAATGTTGAGGACATGAACTCCAGAAATTTTCAAAATATTTGGAGGAGAACTGGTCCCTCAAAAAGGCAAAAAACCAGCAAAAAAACATGCCATATGCCCTTGCTTTTGCCTTGGCACTGCATGTTTACCAATCTTTGGAGAACAGGTTTTTGTCAGGCCATATGGACACCATTTTGAAAAATGGAGGCATATTTGGAAACTATACTTAGAGAGCTTTCCAATGAGCTATCATGGAGCTGATTTGGACATCGGGAAGGCCTCCAAAAGTTTCCTGCAAGACAGGCTATATTTTCTGTCATGGCGATGTGCATTTAATAGGAAAATGCAGTTTTCATCATCTTCAGCAAAGTTTTGACTTTTTGACTTTTTACTTGGGAAAATGAGAAAATTACGGATGTAAATGGTCATGGTAAATGTAAATGTCATGTTTTAACTTTCATCTAGGGTAGATGCATCAGATAAGTCATCTAGAGGTCAAATGAATCAATTTCCTCTCTTTTAGAGGCAAATTGTTGAGTTTTCCTAATCTTTAGATTCTTGTTTGGGAGTAGGTGAAATTGATCCATATCTCATGTATTTGACTCCCTGAGGCTAGGGAGAGTGGTTTTGAGGTCTATTTGATGTATTCCCTCAGTCATTGTAATGGTTGGACTCACTTGGAGCTTTGGGGCATCTCAAGAGACATATTTGTATCAGTTTGGCTTGGACATTAATAGAAATTTGTAGCTATTTCTTTGGGATCCATGTGGTATGTAGTGTTTGACATATTTTATTCTTTTTTATCATTTGTATGAATGTAATTTTAGCTCATAAACCATTTTCATGTCTATGATATGCTTAATTTCATGTTAAAAAAGCATAATCTATGTTTCATGCTCTGTTTTGGGAAATTTAGCATAATTTGTTTATCTTCTTCAGTTTTGGGAGAATCCATATTGTATGCTCTTCCTAACTCCTCACCAGTCATTCCACCTCACCATAATCATCTTTTCATTTCAAGCCTTCTACCAATCTTGCCTCCTAGAACCCCTGCAAATTTTGACCTAATTTCCTTGCCTTAGCTGTTTGACTCCTCCTAATCCAGCAAACGCTACAAAATCAAAATCAAAACCCTAAGCTACTATACCTAGCCTAAAATATTTATTCCTCAGTCATCTTGATTTTGTTCGATACGGAGAGAGCCCTCCCCTAGCCTAGTAGGGCTAGCTACTTGGCTAAGTGTGGTTTGAGGTTACCTCGGGATTGCCTCTCTCAGCCTGAGGTTTAAATGATTTTCATACCATATTTTTTGAAAGGTATAATGAATCTTGTCCATCCTTAATATTAGTTCAGAACTGTTGTAAACATGTTGATAGTTTTATTGAAAATATTGAGAATTTTTATGGAGATGATGAATTCATGGATGATGAGATCATGGAAGCCCTGTATGAAAATCCATTTCAGCAACATAAAGAAATCTTAGAGGATACTTATCAAGACGCGTAGGAAATTTTGCAACAGGCTAAATATCTTTGTACAATTGAAAATGATGGAAGACACTGTCTTATTTCAAATCTGATTGCAGCAAAAGATGGTATGCAGGAAAATGAGGTTCCAATCTCAAATTGTGGTAAAGTCAAGTTGGTTGATCTAGATCTAGATTCAAATTGTGATGATGAAGAGTATGTTGTTCCGGATCCCATGAAGGAGAGATCTATTGTTGAGGTCACTTCGAATGAAGAAAACAGAGTTATAGACCTAAGTGTTCTCATCCCATCGGAACAAAGTCTTCACAAGGAGGTAATCCATTCCCTTTATGAAAAACAAGATGAGATCTTTGTTCAAGTAAGTGAAAAATGTTCTTTGGATGAATCTGTGGTAGATGATAGAAATGCCAGTTTTGCGTTTCAAGAACAATCTAAAGTTTTCCCTCTTATGACTGATGAGTGTGAATAAAAACATGACAATCTGGTTGCCATGTCATATGAAGATGATCAACAATATTTTCAAATTGCAGAGGACCAGAGCATTGAGGACTGCCATTCAGATTTTTCTCCCCATGTCTCATGCTTTGAATTGTTTTTTCAATAATAAATCTGCTCACCTACTTGTTCAGAATGTTTTGAAGACCAGGAACACACTCTTGTTGAGGTACATTATGAAAAGAGATCAAATTCAAGAGAAAAAGCTACCTTGCTTATTCTAGATCAGCGAGAGGTAAATTTTCCTGATTTTCAAGTTCCCTTCGACAGTCTTATGCAAGCACTGGAGAAGATGAATGTTGTCTCGTTTGTCAGAATAAGTCTTGGTTTCAGTTTTTATTGTGAGTTGCCTACATGTACATCATTCTACCTACTTGAGGAAAGTGAGAGCAGAATTCAAGAAAATAACCATCTTTTGGATTGGTTACACAGGAAGGATCACTTCACATGATTGTATATATGTCTTCAGCAGGTCGGTGGTTGTCATCAGGATTTGAAGCCCTCAAGTCTTGGTGATGTACTGCCATAAATAAGTAGGGTAAGTTCAATTTTTAAGTTTTGTTTCAGTCAGTTTTGAGTCAGTTTATTGTGTCAAGTTTCTTTCAGTATTCAGTTTGGTTTTTAGCTATTGACTCCATTGCCCAATGAAATAGGCACTTGGTATACAATGTTCTTAGCACCTCCAATGAGCTACCATCCCCAGATGGAGCCAATGTTAGTGTTAGTATTTTCATACTTCCACCAGGGATCAAAACACATTTGCATTTGCATCTTAGGTGTCCCATTTTGAACAAATTTTTCATCATTCCATTAGGTCATGATATAAAATTGTTCCACTAGTGGTTGTCCTGGTCAAATAAGCTTCCTTCTCCATCGGAAGATCATATTGGATGACTCATTCTCATATCTCCTTGAGCATAATAACACCTATGGAAATGATTTTTTCACTTGGAATTCTTTAAATTCAAAGGTCAAAGTCTCATTCAAAAGTCAGGTCAAAAAACAGTCCCATTAGGTCATAGGGTCAAAATCATGAAAATTGGTCATTTCACCATCAAATTCATCTTTTGAAGGAGTATTAATAGTCAAATGTATTCAAAAATTTCAGGTTCTAATCTATCATTTCCAAGTAAGTGGCTTTGTGTTTACCATATTTGTCTCTTAGTTTTGCTTGGAAAGCTCATTTCCCTCTCCTAGGGTTTTGAGGGCATTTTTCTTGGTCTCATGACTTCCATGGTTAAATAATAAACAAGACTTGTATCCAAATGCTCTTACACTTTAAACTATCATTAATATACCTTCCTAAACACTTCCCATCACTCTTATCCCTCAAAATAATCATTTTTCCACAAACCCTAGCCTATTGCTACAATTTGACACTTTTCGAGACTAGGCATGTGTTTTTCCCTTTTTGACCCTACCCCTCACTCAATCCTTGAAATTCCACTTTCTCCTACTCTATAACATCTCTCCCTATCCCCCAAAATTTCCCCAAGAATTTATACAGCCCCTAACCCCTTCATTCCCCTCCCTCTACAAGGCAGTCCTAAAATCCCTTATTTTGCTTACACCAAGCCCTAATTTCCTTTACTACTGAGATAGGGTTTTCTATGGAATCAAAGACATATGAGTAGAGGATGCATAAGGGAGGTCATTTTAGCAAGTATGAATCCATCCCAACTCATAAAAATCATCTCTCCATCATATTTCAAGAAATCATTCTAAGGGACAAATCATTTGCCACACACAAGGCCAGTTTCGCTTCAAACTATGTTTTCGACTGAACAGAGATGAATTTGAAAAAAGTGAGAGAGGTTTTTGTCAAAAATTAGGCCAAGGAAGAAAAAAACCCTTCATATTTTACACAGGTTTCATGTTTTTAGAGAAATTTCAAAAATACAGGTGCCAAGGGAGAATTGTTGCACTTCTAGAATGATCTTGGGAAAATCACGTTTTCTCATAGCTGGAGTGTCCAAATGACTTTCTTGATGATTCAATGATAACTAGACATAGAGATATTTATAATGAGCTATCATGAGCTCAATTTGGATTTGAGGAAGGCCTCCAAAAGTTGCCTGCATCGGCACTCTGCATTTCTGCACCTTCATTCAACACTTTTTGACCAATCTTGGTAAAATCAATTTTTGACTAGGAAAATGAACTCAAAACATAAAACCAAATGTATATTTGGAAAGCATACAGGATAATATTTCCAATGAGCTATCATGGGTCCAATTTTTACACCGGTAATGCCTCCAAATGTGGTCTGTAAAAAGGTGCTACAGTGGCATTGCGCATTTACATAGTGAATGTTTTAAAGGATTTCATTGTTTCCATCAAGCTCCGGTTTCCTCATAAATTTCTCCAAGGAGTTTTTTATCAGTAAGTGGACATAAAATACCTCTCTTTTCACATTTTTGTTGTTCCTTTAAAGAGTTTAAAGTGTCATAGCTTATGAAACCCTAGTTTTAGTTCATTATCATTTTTCATACACCGTATCTTTCTTCACCTCACTAAACCCATATCAGTCATGAGCATGGTTAATCCCTAGGGTTTTCACTAGCCTAGGCTCCCTTACATATTCCCATTTCCTTCATTTCCCCACACCTCTATTCACTTTACACTCCTTCATTTCATTCATCCTCTCCCTATGGTTTTGACACCAAATACATCAGGGCAACCTAGCAGAGGTGAAATTAGCAAGCCTAAGAGGGCTGATTTGGGCACATTGGTACATACCTATCAGAGAGGTCATAGGCACGTGTTTTATTCACTTGGAGTGAAAGGGGCCATGCCTTCTTCATCAACACAGTAGCTAGAAAAAGGTAAGGAAAAGGTAATAGAGCCAAACAATTATGATGAGGAGGGAAAACATGAGACAGAGCGTGAATTTTAGTTGATTTACCTAGGTGAGGAAAATGAGGACAAAATCACCAATGTAGTTCTTAAAGGAAAAGAAGCATGGCTTGAGAGAGTCAAAAAACACTTGGAGCAGCTCTTGGTCAAGGCTCAAAAGACAATGATATTTAGAGGAAGATGGCAAAGCACTATGCCATGAGAAACAATATTGCAAGGGCCAAGCTCAAACAAGCCCATGCAAAGATTCAAGCCTTCACCGAGAAAAAGGAGAAGGGGAAGTTAGAAATAATTTCTGAGGTGTCTCTTCATACTTCTAACCCTTTATAAAACAATTAAACTCACAATTTTGATAATTTTTTGCACATTTGGCACTGTGGTGCATTTTTTAGTTTTTGGGCAATTTTGACAAACAGAAATTCTACTAAGAGCGCAGGGCCACTGGCGCTGCGCTCTTTTTTGGGACATCCAATTGCAAAATGGGCACCACCATCATGTTCAGAATGTTGAGGACATTAAATCCAGCAATTTCAAAATATTTGGAGGAGAACTGGTCCCTCAAAAAGGCAAAAAACCACCAAAAAAACATGTTTCTGCCCTTGTTTTTGCCTTGGCATTGCGCGTTTACCAGTCTTGGGAGAACAGGTGTTTGATAGAGCAAATGGACACCATTTTACAAACTGGAGGCATATTTGGAAACTAGACTCAGAGATATTTCCAATGAGATATCATGGAGATTATTTTGACATTGGGAAGGCCCCAAAAATTTTCCTACAAGACAGGTTTTTTTTTTTTCTATCATTGTGCTGCGCGTTTAACAGGAAAATGCAGTTTTCATAATCTTCAGCAAAGTTTTGAATTTTTACTTGGGAAAATGAGGAAATTACTGATGTAAATGGTCATGTTAAATGTAAATTTCATGTTTTTACATTCATCTAGAGTAGATGCATCAGATAAGTCTTCTAGAGGTCAAGTGAATCAGTTTCCTTTCTTTTAGAGGAAAATTGTTGAGTTTTCCTAGTCTTTAGATTCTTGTTTGGGAGTAGGTGAAACTGATCCCTATCTCATGGATTCGACTCCCTGAGGGTAGGAAGAGTGGTTTTGAGGTCTATTTTATGTATTCTCTCAGTGATTATAATGGTTGGACTCACTTGGAGCTTTGGGGCATCTCAAAGGACATATTTGTATCAGTTTGGCTTGGACATTAATAGAAATTTGCAGCTATTACTTTGGGATCCATGTGGTATGCAGTGTTTGACATAGTTTCTTCTATGTTATCATTTGTATGAATGTATTTTTAGCTCATAACCCATTTTCATGTCTATGATATGCTTAATTTCAAGTTAAAAAAATAGAATCCATGTTTCATGCTCTGTTTTGGGAAATTTAGCATAATTTTTTTATCTTCTTCAGTTTAGGGAGAATCCATCTTGTATGCTCTTCCTAAATCCTCACCAGTGATTCCACCTCACCATAATCATCTTTTCATGTCAAGCCTTCTACCTATATTTCTTCCTAGAACCCATGTAAATTTTGACCTAATTTCCTTACCTTTGATATTTGACTCCTCCTGATCCAGCAAACCCTACAAAATCAAAATCAAAACCCTCAACTACTATACCTAGCCTAAAATATTTATTCCTCTGTCATCTTGATTGTGTTCCATACAGAGAGATCCCTCTCCTGGACTAGTAGGGTTAGCTACTTAGCTAAGCATGGTTTTAGGTTACCTCGGGATTGCCTCTCTTAGCCTGAGGTTCAATCTGAGTGATAACATTTTGGCGACTCCACTAGGGAACGAAAGATCAATTCTTCCCTGGGAAAGAATGACAAAATTTAGATCTAATTGTTTATGGTGAAAAATAGTTGGACACATATGAAGATTTGAACCATTCACCTGGCGACTCCATTCACTGAAAGATCCAGAAAATCAACACCTCATGGTGACTCCACTGCATGAAGATCAGTAGTTTCAAGATTTTTGAAGATGGAAACTGTTGAAAGAAGGTATGCTCCCATGAGCCGAGATCACATTCCAGGTTTCCCAAATAAAATGCCTAAGGTAGATTGGCAAAGGAATTTTCCTATGTTCAAAAATGTGAAAGGTAATGATGTTGCTCTTCATCTGGTGAGATTTCACATACATGTGCGTAGATTAAATATTGATTTTCCTGAAGACTGCTTGATGAAGATATTCATGGCCACTCTGGAAGATGAAGCTCGATCTTGGTATGAAAGTTTGCCGACTGCTTGTATTTACTGTTTAAAGAATTTTCATACCATATTCTTTGAATGGTATAAAGAATCTTTTCCATCCTTAATATTAGTTCAGAACAGTTGTAAACATGTTGATAGTTTTATTCAAAATCTTGAGAATTTTTATGGAGATGATGAATTCATGGACGATGAGATCATGGAAGCCCTATATGAAAATCCATTTCAACAGTATAAAGAAATCTTAGAGGATACTTATCAAGATGCTCAAGAAATTTTGCAGCAGGCTGAAGATCTTTGTACAGTTGAAAATGATGGAAGACAAGGTCTTATTTCAAATCTGATTGCAGCAAAAGATGGTATGCAGAAAAATGAGGTTCCAATCTCATATTGTGGTAAAGTCAAGCTGGTTGATCCAGATCTAGATTCAAATTGTGATGATGAAGATTATGTTGTTCCGAATCCCATGAAAGAGAGCTCTATTGTTGAGGTCACTTCGAATGAAGAAAACAGAGTTATAGACCTAAGTGTTCTCATCCCATCAGAACAAAGTATTCACGAGGAGGTAATCCATTCCCTTTATGAAAAACAAGATGAGATCTTTGTTCAAGTAAGTGAAAAATTTTCTTTGGATAAATCTGTGGTAGATGATAGAAACGTCAGTTTTGGGTTTCAAGAACAATATGAAGTTTTCCCTCTTATGAGTGATGAGTGTGATAAAAAACATGACAATCTAGTTGCCATGTCAAATGAAGATGATCAACAATATTTTCAAATTGTAGAGGACAAGAGCATTGAGGACTTTCATTCAGATTTTTCTTCCCATGTCTCATGTGTTGAATTGTTTTTTCAAGAAGAAATCTGCTCACCTACTTGTTCAGAATTTTTTGAAGACCGGGAACACACTCTTGTTGAGGTACATTATGAAAAGAGATCAGATTCAAGAGAAAAAGCTACCTTGTTTATTCCAGATCAGCGAGAGGTAAATTTTCTTTATTTTCAAGATCTCTTCGACAGTCTTTTGCAAGCATTGGAGAAGATGAATGTTGTCTCATTTGTCAGCATAAGTCTTGGTTTCAATTTTTATTGTGAGTTTCCTACATGTACATCATTCTGCCTGCTCAAGGAAAGTGAGAGAAGAATTCACGCAAATAACCATCTACTAGATTGGTTACACAGGAAGGATCACTTCACATGATTGTATATATGTCTTCAGCGGTCCGATGGTTGTCATCAGGATTTGAAGCCCTAAAGTCTTGGTGATGTACTGCCATCAATATGTAGGTTAAGTTCAATTTTTAAGTTTTGTTTCAGTTAGTCTTGAGTCAGTTTTGAGTCATTTTATTGTGTCAAGTTTTTTTCAGTATTCATTTTGGTTTTTAGCTATTGACTCCATTGCCCAGTGAAATAGGCACTTGGTCTACAGTGTTCTTAGCACCTCAAGTAGCTACCATCCCTAGCTAGAGCCAATGTTAGTGTCAGTATTTGCATACTTCCACCAGGGATCAAAACACATTTTCATGTGCATCTTAGGTGTCCCATTCTGAACAAATTTTTCATCATTCCATTAGGTCATGATATAAAATTGTTCAACTCGTGGTTGTCCTTGTCAAATAAGCTTCCTTCTCCCTCAGAAGATCATATTAGATGACTCATTCTCATATCTCCTTGAGCATAATAACACCTATGGAAATTCTTTGTTCACTTGGAAGTCTTTAAAGTCAAAGGTCAAAGTCTCATTCAAAAGTCAGGTCAAAAAATAGTCCCATTAGGTCATAGGGTCAAAATCATGAAAATTGGTCATTTCACCATCAAATTCATCTTTTGAAGGAGTAGTAATAGTCAAATGTATTCAAAAATTTCATGTTCTAAACTATCATTTCCAATTAAGTGGCTTTTTTTTTACCATATTTGTCTCTCAGTTGTGCTTGGAAAGCTCATTTCCCTCTCCTAGGGTTTTAAGGGCATTTTTCGTGGTCTCATGACTTCCATGGTTAAATAATCAAGAACACTTGTATCTCGGTGCTCTTACACTTTCCCCTATCATTAATATACCTTCCTAAACACTTCCCATCACTCATATCCCTCAAAATCATCATTTTTCCACAAACCCTAGCCTATTGCTACAATTTGACACTTTTCGAGACTAGGCATGTGTTTTTCCCTTTTGGACCCCTTCCCCTCACTCAATCCTTGAAATTACACTTTCCCCTACTCTCTAACATCTATCCCTATCAACAAAAATTTCCCTAAGAATTTAGACAACCCCTAACCGATTCATTCCCCTCCCTCTACAAGGCAGTCCTAAAATCCCCTGTTTTGCTTACACCAAACCCTAATTTCCTTTCCTACTAAGCTATGGTTTGCTATGGAATCAAATACATATGAGTAGAGGAGACATAAGGGATATCATTTTAGAAAGTATCAAGCCATTCCAACTTATAAACATCATGCCTCCATCATTTTTCAAGAAATCATTCTAGGGGATAAATCATTTGCCACACACAGGGCCAGTTTCGCTTCAAACTATGTGTCCGACTGAACAAAGATGAATTTGAAAAAATTGAGAGAGTTTTTTGTCCATAATAGGCAAAGGAAGAAAAAAATCCTTCATATTTTACACAGGTGTCATTATTTTAGAGAAATGTCAAAAATACTGGTGCCACGGGAGAATTGTTGCACTTCTGGAGTGACCTTGGAAAAATCAAGTTTTCTCATATCTGGAGTGTCCAAATGACTTTATTGATGAGTCAAATAATAATTAGAGAGATATTTATTTCCAATGAGCTATCATGAGCTCAATTTGAAGTTGAGGAAGGCTTCCAAAATTTGCCTGCACCAGCACTCTACATTTATGCACCTTCATTCAGCACTTTTTGACCAATCTTGGTAAAATCAATTTTTGACCATGAAAATGAACTCCAAACAAAAAAAAGGTATATTTGGAAAGTAGACAGGATAATATTTCCAGCGAGCTATCATGGGCCCAATTTGGACACTAGGAAGGCCTCCAAATGTGGTCTGCAAAAAAGTGCTGCAGTGGCGCTGCGCGTTCAGGAATGGTGCTGCGCGTTCACATAGTGAAGGTTTTGAAGGATTTCACTGTTTCCAGCAATCTCCGGTTTCCTCACAAATTTATCCAAGGAGTTTTTAATCAGTAAGTGGACATAAAATACCTCTATTTTCACATGGTTTTTGTTCCTTTAAAGAGTTGAAAGTGTCATAGCTTATGAAACCCTAGTTTTAGTTCATTATAATTTTTCATACACCATATCTTTTTTCACCTCCCTAAACCCCTATCAATCATGAGCATGGTTAATCCCTAGGGTTTTCACTAGCCTAGGCTCCCTTACATATTCCCATTTCCTTCATTTCCCCACACCTCCATTCACTTCACACTCCTTCATTTCATTCATCCTCTCCCTAGGGTTTTGACACCAAATACATCAGGGCAACCTAGCAGAGGTGAAATTAGCAAGCCTAAGAGGGTTGATTTGGAAACATTGGTACATACCTATCAGAGAGGTCATAGGCACGTGTTTTCTTCACTTGGAGTGAAAGGGGCCATGCATTCTTCATCAACACAGCTGGTAGAAAAAGGTAAGGAAAAGGTAATAGAGCCAAGCAATGATGATGAGGAGGGCAAACATGAGACAGAGCATGAATTTCAGTTGATTTACCTAGGTGAGGAAAATGAGGAAAAAATCACCAATGTAGTTCTTAAATGCAAAGAAGCATGGCTTGAGAGAGTCAACCAACACTTGGAGCAACTTTTGTTCAAGGCTCAAAATACAATGATATTTAGAGGAAGATGGAAAAGTATAACGCCATGGGAAACAAGATTGCAAGGGCCAAGCTCAAACAAGCCCATGCAAAGATTCAGGCCTTAACCGAGAAAAAGGAGAAGGGGAAGTTAGACATACTTGTTGAGGTCTATTTTCATACCTCTAACCCTCAATAAAACAAGTAAACTCACAATTTTGACAAATTTTGGCACATTTGGCACTATGGTGCATTTTTGAGTTTTTGGGCAATTTTGACAAATAGAAATTCTGCTAAACGCGCAGCGCCACTGGCGTTGTGCTCTTTTTTGGGACATCCAATTGTAAAATTTCCACCGCCATCATGTTCAGAATGTTGAGGACATTAACTCCAGCAATTTCAAAATATTTGGAGGATAAATAGTCTTTAAAAAAGGCAAAAAACCACCAAAAAAACATGTTTCTCCCCTTGTTTTTTCCTTGGCGCTGCGCGTTTACTAGTCTTGGGAGAATGGGTTTTTGACATGGCAGATTGACACCATTTTGAAAAATCGAGGTATATTTGGAAACTAGACTCAGATAGCTTTCCAATGAGCTATCATGGAGATTATTTGGACATCGGGAAGGCCTCCAAAAATTTCCTACAAGACAGGCTATTTTTTCTGTCATGGCGCTCCACGTTTAACAGGAAAATGCAGTTTTCATCATCTTCAGCAAAGTTTTTACTTTTGGACTTTCTACTTGGGAAAATGAGAAAATTTCTGATGTAAATGGTCATGGTAAATGTAAATTTCACGTTTTGACTTTCATCTAGGGTAGATGAATCAGATAAGTCTTGTAGAGGTCAAATGAATCAGTTTCCTCTCTTTTAGAGGAAAATTGTTGAGTTTTCCTAGTCTCCAGATTCTCGTTTGGGAGTAGGTGAAACTGATCCCTATCTCATGGATTCGACTCCCTGAGGCTAGGAGTCTCTTGAGGTCTATTTAATGTATTCTCTCAGTCATTGTAATTGTTGGACTCACTTGGAGCTTTGGGGCATCTCAAGAGACATATTTGTATCAGTTTGGCTTGGACTTGAATAGAAATTTGAAGCTATTTCTTTGGGATCCATGTGTTATGCAATATTTGACATAGTTTCTTCTTTTTTATCATTTTTATGAATGTATTTTTAGCTCATAAACCATTTTCATGTCTATGATATGCTTAATTTCAAGTTTAAAAAAGCAGAATCCATGTTTCATGCTCTGTTTTGGGAAATTTAGCATAATGTGTTTATCTTCTTCAGTTTAGGGAGAATACATATTTTATGCTCTTCCTAACTCCTCACTAGTCATTCCACCTCGCCATAATCATATTTTCATGTCAAGCCTTCCAACTATCTTGCCCCCTAGAACCCCTGCAAATTTTGACCTAATTTTCTTGCCTTAGTTGTTTGACTCCTCGTGATCCAGCAAACCCTACAAAATCAAAATCAAAACCATGAGCTACTATACGAAGCCTAAAATATTTATTCCTCAGTCATATTGACTGTGTTCCATACGGAGAGAGCCCTATCCTGGCCTAGTAGGGCTAGCTACTTGGCTAAGCATGGTTTGAGGTTACCTCGGGATTGCCTCTCTTAGCCTGAGGTTCAATCTGAGTGATAACAGGGCATACAACGGCATAGAATCAAAGATTGGGAACATTAAATTTGTTTTGAAAGAGTCATTGTAGCAGAGGCTACATGATTGCCAAGAATCAGTGAGAGCTGGTTCAAGAACTGAAAATTTCAAGAGAAAGTATGGAAAATCTTCCTCAAGAATCTAGGTATGGATACTTCTGTGTTTAAAAAGGGGATACCAGTTACAGATTTGAAAAACAAATGGAGGAATATGTTATTGATTATTCAAAATTTTATAACTTGTGAAGGTAGGTTCGGTAACATGCTCTTTTACCATGCACGATTGATGATGAATTTTCTTGAAGGGAATGAAATTAAACTACTATACTTCTTACTTCATAGCTTGAGAAAAATGTCTAGAAACATACAAAGGAAAATAAAATCCATAGATAATTCCTTATACTATCATGGATTAGTGAAAATATTGATTAAAGCCCATCTGAAAAACATAGGAGACAATTGGGAATATTTCTTAATTAGAAATCATTTTAAGGAGGTAGAACAACGAGAACCTAGTAAAACAAGGAAAAGTAGAAGGAAATTGCCTTTAAACCCAAAGGATAACTCAACTCCACAACAAGAGCAGGATTCAGAGGATGAAACTCCTCTTACAAGTGTGTTGGAGACTCTTAAATAAAGAAACGTTAAAATAAAGAAAGCCAGCAATGAAAGAGGAAGTTCATCTGAAGAGAAAACATAGCAAAAGAACGTTAGGAAGCAATCCCTTACTACTGAAAACCTATCATCCACTATAAGAAGAAGTGAAAGTCTCAACAAACCAATGCATGGAAAATCTCAGCATTCCTCAAGATTCATCAACTTGGGAGAAGATGAGGAACTAAGAGTTCCATCACCGAGAGTTCCATCACCTAGAGTTCTATCACCACTTTCCAATCCAACAAAGAGAAATTCAAAAATATATCATGTTCAACAAAGAGATATAGGACTACATAGAGTATTTGGAGCAAAGAGATGCAGGTAAAACATTGGAATCATCCTTAAACCAAGAGGAAATTACTCATTCTGATCCTCTAGAAAGATCCCAAATTGTAAACACTCTTAAAGAAGAAATTTATGAGTTGGAGGTATTAAATAGAAATTTGAAGAAAAAACATGAAACTCTGAAAGCGAAAAATGATATCTAGAAAAATAAAAATGACAACATCATGTTGCATCTTGGTGTATGGTATGAGAAGAACAAGAAATTGAAGGCCAAAAACAAATCTCTTAAAATAAAGGTGATAAGATTGCAGCATATAATATTGATGAAGAAACAGAGGATGACAATCACTTCCAAGAAAGCAAGAAGGAGTAACTTGGATGTTCCTGCTCAGGCCTCTGAATAAGCTCAGTAACAGAGAAGGGCCACGAGCTTTGAAATTTTGCATGAGGACATGCAATGTCTTCTGTGTGGGGGAATGTTGAACCCAAAAATTTCTTCTTTTTGACAACTCTCTTACACCCCATCCGCCTTATTTTTTATCCTAATAACTCTAATTGGGAATAATTTTACAAGATTTGTGGCATAGTGGCTACATCATCATCTTTTGTTTCATAAATTTCAATGTTACTTATTATTTATCTCAATATTTACATGAGCTACTGAATTACAATGATTATGTAGCTAATGTCTAATTGTGCAACGAAGTTGAAGGTTTTATGGGTTTCGAAGCTCCAACCAAAGAACAAGGAATATGGGCAGGTGGAAAATAGTTGGAATAATGATTTTTACCTATATTCATAACCTAGATCGATAAGGAAAGCACCATAGCAGCTCAATCAAAGCAAAAGTCAACCACCATGGAAGGTGAATCAAATGAGCGAGAAATTAGTAGATGCAGATATTCAGCCTCATGTTTTGCTTCATTGGTAGAAAATCATGAGAGAATCATGTTGTCTTATCGATTTATGTTAATTTTAGTCATTTTCAAGTAAGGAAGAGTTGTAATGATCTAAAACATTTATGAGTGCGAGATTATAAATTTTCCTATCGGCATGACAGTCACAAACTTTGAATTTTATTTGAAAAACTTTGTTTTTGCACATACAAAACTTTGTTTTCATTTCACTCCTTTGTTGTGTGATTTATCAAATGTGAATTTAGTCTTGTGAAGGCGTGGTACTGTCACCTGCTTTTCGCAGGAGGGCCCCCTCGAGTTGTAAGGTTTTCATTAATTGCAGATAGTTTCAATTTTGTATTTTTTGTAGCATTTCATTAGTATTTTTAAATGCTTAAGTTTTGGTTTTTAACTAAATGATTAGGATTGTTTCTAGAGTAAGATTGTTTAATCATTTTGTTGTAGAGTGAATCTGAGATCTCTTATGCACATGGACAGAGTATAGATTGATATAGATTTTAGTATAGATGTGTGAATAGGATTTTAATTTAGATTTAATCTCTTTTTGTCAAAAGTTTTCTTTCAAGCAAGTGTGATTTTATTTCAAGCAAGTGTGATTTATTTCGAGCAAGAGTGAAGCAAGTGTGATTTCCTTTTGAACAAGTGTGATATTTATTTCTGCAAAGTGTGATCTTTATTTTGAGCAAGTATGATAATTTTATGGTGATTCTAGTTTGCAAATACTTCTTTAGCAAGTGTGATCATTTTGATTTTAAGAGTGACATATTTACCTTCATAGTTAACATGTGCATCTTTATATCTCAATTGAACTTAGGAATTGTTTGAATAATAAAGACTCCTAGCACATATAGTGCACATACATTTCATCAGTATACTAGCCTTGGTTGATAATTCACGTAAGTAATTTAACTCCAATTAAATTACCAAACAACAATGTTATGCTAAAATCCACTGTAAAAACTCATAAAAATCCATGGCAATGACAACAAAAGAACCAAATACCAACATGCACATACCATGCATGTCAAAACAGCTAGGAAATCATAAATGCAACCTGTTACCTGCAAGTATTCCCATTGAAGCTGCTTGATCCTTGCCTTCCTTTGCTTTCCTTGTTTTTCTTTACTTTTCCTTTTCTTTCCTTGTTTTTCCCTTCCTTTACTTACTTTTCCTTTTATTGTTTGATTTCTTTCTCTTCTTGGTGCTCTCCTCCTCTCTGAGACAAATTCTTACAATAAACTGACAAAAGGCAACCAATTGATGCTCTAAGGTATTTTTATTGATGACGCCTCTAATTTTTTCAATTTTCCATTATTTTCATTCATTTTCTTCCTCACATGCAACACGTGACCTTTAACCTTATTTTTCTCCTAATTTCCATTTTTTTCATAAATAATGTGCCAAAAATACCTTTTTGCCTTTCTAAAGCCTTATCCATTTCCTTTGCCAATTTCCCCTTAGCCATAAACACAAGTGATTCCCACTAGGATATTTTTCCCAACACTCAACTTGGAATAAGTGTCCCTTGCCCATGGTCTTATTTTACCTTTATTAACTTTTACTACATAAAATTTTAACCTAGGGTTGTTACAGACCTGTCCCCCTTAGGGGAACACTGTCCTCGGTGTTAAACCACACCTATACCCAGCAAACCGCTGAAAATAAAAAACATACTGCCTATGGAGCTTTATAACCATCTCGTTGTCGTATTTACAATAACAGCCTGCTCAGAAGCAAAACCATCATGACAAACATGAAAACATGACAACCATATCGCTTATTAGATATTTATAACTTAGCTCATTATTGTATTTACAATAGCAACCATACATAAATATGTACAAATACCAAAAATCATTTGCCTTCACCAGAAAATACCAAAGGACACATAACTTGCATCTGATAATCCATCTCCCATGTAGCTTCATCGGGCCCAAAGTGCTTCCACTGCACTTTAACCTGCTCGAGTGCTCTTTTCCAGAGTACGATATGTTTCCCTTGCAATATGGATTGGGATTCCGATTAGAATTCTCCTTCTTTCTTCCCCTACAATACAGAGCAATCAATAACATGATCAGTATCCTTTACATATCTTTTAAGCAATGAAACATGAAAACATCATGGACTTTCATTGTTAGAGGAAGTGCAAGTCTGTAGGCCACTGGTCCAATCCTCTCAAGGATCTTAAAAGACCCATAATATCGTGGTGCCAACTTGGCACATGATTTGATCCTCAAGGACATCTTCTTAGGATTGATGCACAAATACATATGCTCCCCAACTTGAAACTCCTTAAATTCCATGTGTTGGTCTGCAAAAATTTTATGACTGCCTTGTGTTGCCTTTAGATTCTTATTTATAACCTACATTTCCTGTTCCATGTCTGCCAACATGTCCAGTCCAGTCCAATAATTACATTGTTCATTGGATCACTCCAGTTGATGGGAGTGTTACAACTCCACCCATACAATGCCTCAAATGGACACATCCTCAGTGACTCATGATAACCGGTGTTGTATGCAAACTCAACCAATGGAAGGTAATCCTCCCATCTCCTTTGTTGATACATGGCATACATCCTCAACATGTCCTTCAGTATCTTGTTGAACCTTTCTGTTTATCCATCTGTATGTGGATGATAAGTTGTGCTGAAGGCCAAATATGTCCCCAATCTTGAAAACAACTCGTTCCAAAACTTGGAAGTGAACTTAGCATCCCTGTCTAACATAATTTTCTTCGGAACACCATGCAATCTCACGATCTCCCTAATGAAGACTTGTGCTACCTCACTCGTTGAATAAGTAGTCTTCACTGGAATTAAGTGAGCTACCTTCATGAAATTTTATACCACAACCATGATAGAATCATGTTGCCTTGATGTCCTCGGAAGAGATGTAATGAAATCAATGGAAATGACCTCCCATTTCCATTCAGGAATCAGAATAGGTTAAAGAAACCCACATGGATGCTTACACTCCCCTTTGACCTGTTGATAGTCCAACCATATCACCACAAAATCTGCAACTTCCTTCTTCAGGTTTGACTAGTAGTAAAACTTCTTTATTGTTGTCAATGATATCATGGATGAGTTGAATATGGTTTTACATGAAACTCCCTCAAGATACGATTCTTGACTTCACTGTAATATGACACATAGATCCTGTCCCTAAATCTCACTAAGAAATCTGTTGTAAGCTGATAATCCACATCTTGATCACCTATACCCTGTTGTAACTTGAGCATAATCTCCCTATACCTATCATCTTGTTGTCCTTCCTATAAGATCCAATCCTGTAAATGTGTCCCATATGAGCTCACTTTTGTAAGATGGTTCAATTGTACTTTCTTGTTGAGATAATTTGCAACCTTGTTCTCATTTCCCTTAATGTACCTGATCTCAAAGTCAAACTCACTAAGGGTAGCCAACCATCTAGCTTTCCTGGCATTAAAATTTGGTTGGTCAAACGGATATCTTAATGCATTGTGATTTCTCATCAACACAAAGCTCCTGCCAAGAAGATAATATCTCCACATCACATAGTTCTACTCGTTGATCAGGAGTTCATAATTTTTTTCTCAAAATTCAAAGTTACGCGATTGGGTTGAAACTAGGATGGTTGCGTAGATCTCGTCTTCCTTATTCCGGCGCCGTGAACGGTTTGAAAAATAAATGTCGTATGAGGGAGATATCGCGTTGTGATCGAATTGCCAAACAGGTAAAATTGCGACAGGTTTGACTGGGATGCACAGTCAGCAAGGTGGAGGTACAGTTAGCAAAATGGAATATTTTAAGGAATATTCCTTTCCTCATAACCAATTGGTGTTTGAAAAATGTTGCTTCTTTATTGGTCAGTTGGTTGCACGTTTATGATTTTTGGTCTAATCATAGGGTGACACGTGGCCAACCCTGAGAACGCCACGTGTCCCCGAAACCACATAATAAAATTATTGTGGTGGCCACAGGAGTCTAACCCTGGACCACTGGCAGGGCACGCGCGTGGCTTACAACCCGCGCTACGCATTAAATCTTAACATTTATATGTTGTGACTTTATGTTATGGTGTAATAAATTGGAGTATGGGGGGTTAGGAGCCATCGGTGGTCCCAACCCGCCAGCGGTTCACGGCATGTGTTCACATGGAAAACGTTAACGTAACCACTGAAGTCGCAACAAATGTAACCTCCGAAAATCTCGCCAATAGTTTCATACTTATCACATTGCATGGTTTATTGCCAACTTTATTTCTGCTGACGATTTTCGCAAACCCATCACTCAACCGGAGTCCAACTAGAGTTTAAGCCCCGAGTTTCGCTAACCATAAAACATACCGCGGGTTTTTGGGTTGGCATGTGGCCACACCACCCGCTAACAATTATTGTTGCGGTTAATTTGGTGGTAACTTTGGAAGCGCGCCCAAAGTGGCGGTATCCACTATTTTAACTCCAGTTAGGTGGAGTCCTCCACTTTTAGTGGAGTTTTTCTAGGTGTAACTGGGAAAAAGAGTAGGAGACTCAATTTTCGCCCATTCTGAGTGAATGAAGAGTCATTTTTAACTAATTGGAGCATTCCGAAGCCATTGGTGTAGAGAAAACAACCATTAGAGGCCTACAAATACATTTATTTGCAAAATTTTTAGCATAATGAAAGATGTACATGCCATTGGGAGCTGGACCAGCAGATGTAGCCCAGGAGGGGTGAACTGCTTCATCATGCCTACTATGTAAATTATATGTGGTGACTAATTTCTCTGTTTTACACTGTTGTTCAGTGTTATTTAAGCTTGTTTTATGCTTCTAATTCACCTAAAATCATCTACATTTCATGGTTAAAATCCTTAATCCTTAAGAAAACTAATGAGACAAGTATGCACATGTTTTATAACTAAAAAGACACTTAGCACAGCAAAACTAATACAGTCCTTTCAGATCAGATTGGTATCAGAGCCAGGTTTTATTCTTTGGTGTTGTTTAGTGCAAAGAATTGTTTAACTGTTTGCAAGTTTTATATGCTTACTAGCCTCAAGCTCAAAAGAGGAGAAGGCAAATTGGTGGGAGCAGAAGGGTCTCAAGAAGAGCCAAAGAAAAGGAGAGCAATATTTCCACAATCTCCACCACCTAGTTCACCTCCTAAGGAAGCATAAGCTACATTAATTATGCCTCATGAGGAAGGAGAAATCCATGAAGAAGTTGATCCCAAAGAGGAAGAAAGAGTGTTCAGGAAAGCATTCCTTGACATGACTGAGATGGTTAGAATCCTTTATCAAGAAAGGAATGAGAGACTAGAAGGAGAAGGATCCAAACTTCACAAGGAAGGACAGGGATCTTCAGGAGGTCACAATGATGAAGATAAGTAAAAGAATGGAAATGGAGGAAATGGAGAGCCATCATCCTCACCCTGATCATCATCATCCTCTACTTCTACTTCAGTACATCAGCCACACAAGTCAAAGAACAATGGTAAAATTCCTTTTTTAAAACTTGATGTTAAGTTTGAATTGCCAATGTTTAATGGTGAAGTTAACGCAAAAAATATTGATAATTGGATTAGGAAATTGGAGCTCTATTTGAGAATTCAAAACCTTCAAGATGATGATACCAAAATTCAATTACCTTCATTGAGAATGGAAGGTGCGTCACTTGTTTGGTGAGAATCCAAGACAAAGGATGAGATCAAGAAACATGGTAAGATTATTCTAGATTATTACTGCTATAAAACAATAGTTTTATCCATTAGCTCATATGCAAAAAGCCATAATGAACTGGTAAAACTTTAGGCAATTGAAGGGACAAAATGTGCAAGAATACACCCAAGAATTTAGGAGAAGAGCTCTCTTATTAGGGGTATATTTGCAGAGACAATATACTTTTCTCAAGTACATAGGAGGCTTACATAGCTACCTAAAACATGTTATTCTCATGTTTAACCCCACCAATCTAGATGAATTATGTGTTCAGGACACACATCTAGAAGCTAGAGGGAAGAACATTTATGAAGAAGGTAGAAAGAAACCTTTTAAGG
Source organism: Pinus albicaulis (assembly GCA_034641835.2). Classification (NCBI taxonomy): domain Eukaryota; kingdom Viridiplantae; phylum Streptophyta; class Pinopsida; order Pinales; family Pinaceae; genus Pinus; species Pinus albicaulis. Next base: position 574,394,229 of record CM076584.1, on the reverse strand, counting down.
GTAAAAACAAAGAGAAGACCTCAAAAGGTAAAAGAAAAAATAATTCATATGTTAAGAAAGAGGGAGAAAAAGTGGTTTGTAAACATTGTTCAAAAGAAGTCCATGATGAAATGCATTGTTGGAAATTACATCCTGAAATGAGGCCAAAGAAACCCAATAACAAAGGGAAACAGAAAATTGCAGCTACAACTCAACATGATTTAGGAGATGATTCAGGTGATGAATATAAGATTATAACCATGGGATTGAAGAACATGAAGGGAAAATAAATTGAAACTAAACCTAGTACTAGTACATCAAACTGTCGCATCAACACTCCAAATGAAGAAGAAAGAATAGAATTATTTCATGTGAGGGTCATATCCAAGCATACTAAGATTGACACATTGTTTGACAGTGGGTCACAAGAAAACTTAATCTCTGAAGACTTGGTCAAGAAACTTAACCTTGAGACCATACCATATCCATTGAGTTGGATTTGTAAGGATGCAAATTTACAGGTTTCAAAGAAGTGTATATTGTGGTTTGCAATCACTGCAAATTTTGTTGACGCAATTGAATTAGATGTGGTTCAGCTTGGCATAACAGGTATTGTGTTGGGGAGTGCTTACTTATATGACAGGAAAGCGATCTTCCATCTCCATGAGAATAAATATCATTTATTCAAAGATGGCAAGGAGTACATTGTTAGAGCACATCGCAAGAAGACAAACATTGTTATGGTAAATGTTGGACAAGTAAATAGGCTGGTAAAATCAAGTAGGCAGTGGGTAAGCAGGCCTTTTACACCATTACTAGATTTTTTTTCTTCTTATGATTAAGCCTAAAGCTGATGTTAATCATGAATCATTTGAGGGATGTGATCCTAAGTTGAAATTAGATTTATATGATGTAGTTAATTCATATCATGAGATGTTTCAGGAGCCAACAGGATTGCCTCCAAAAAGAGAGATTCAACATGAGATTCAGTTGCAGCAAGATTTTCCTCTTCCAAACATCGGTATATATCGCATGTTGATAATGTATAATGATAAAATAAAGAGGCAAATTAAAGAGATGTTGGACAAAGGAATCATAAGGCCAAGAACTTCGCCATGCGGTTCACCCATAGTCTTGATACCAAAAAAATATGGGACTTGGCGCATGTGTGTAGACTTCCGAGCTTTGAACAAGATTACGGTAAAGAATCGTTACCCACTCCCAAGGATAGATGATTTTCTTGATCAACTGAAAGAAGAAAATTTGTTCACTAAGTTATATTTACGAAGTGGATATCGTCAAGTAAGAATTGCAGAAAGTGATATATGGAAAACTGCATTCAAAACCAAACAAGGACTCTTTGAGTGGTAAGTTATGCCATTTGGTTTGTGTAATGCACCAACAACTTTCATGCGTGTTATAGATAGTGTCTTGTGTCCATTCCTTGATGACTTTGTGATTGTGTACTTATATGACATATTGATTTTCAGCAAAACAAGAGAATATCATGTCTTGCATGTGAATAGAGTGCTTGATATTTTGAAGAAAGAGAAATTGTTTCTTAAAATGTCAAAGTGTGAGTTTGGAAAGACTTCTTTGGTCTATTTGGGACATATTGTAGGAGGATGAGAGTTGAGAATTGATCCTTCTAAATTGTAAGCCATTGTGAATTGGACCACACCCACAACAGTAACTGAGGTAAGAATTTTCTTAGGTGTATCTCAGTATTGGAGAAATTTTATTGCTAACTTTTCTTCCATCGTAGCTCCTATGCATGCAGTGACAAGTGTGAAGAAAGGCTTCCAATGGGGAGGCAAACAACAACAAGATTTAAAAGCTTTAAAATACAATATCAGTTCAGCTCTAGTCCTTTCATTACCAAATTGAGACATCCATTCGAGATTCAAACCGATGCTAGTGATTATGCCATGGGAGTTGTACTTTTGCAGCATGGTAAGCCTATCGCTTTTGATTCTGAAACATTTAATGGTGTTGTGACTAATTATCCTACATATTACAAAGAACTATATGCATTGGTACAAAGTTTCAAGAAGTGGAAACACTACTTTATGGGTAAAGAGACTATTGTGCATACCGATCACCAACCATTACAGTACTTGCAATCGCAAACAAAATTGCAGCAATCAAGACATTTCAGGTGGATGGGATTTCTTCAACATTTTCACTTGGTTATAAGGTACAAGAAGGTATTTTCAATAAAAATTTTGATATGCTTTCAAGACCAATCATTAGTGCATCTACTTTACTCAAAAATGATTATGTTGTACATGAGAGTTACATATAAAAATATGCACATGAAATTGATTTTCAAGATGTGTATGCTAATTTGAGTGAAGGGAATCAAGTTGAAGAAAAAGATTATCACATGCATAACAATTTGTTGTTTCCTTTGGGCAAGCTATGTATACCACAAGGAGAGAGGCTAAGTGCCATGAGAGAAGCTCATTCATCTCTTATTGCTGGACACTTTGGGGTAAGAAAAACAATGGCGCATCTACAGAGGTATTGCTATTGGCCTCGCACAATAAATAGTGTGTCGCATTTTATAATAGGTTGTTCTATGTGTGCAACAAGTAAGCCTAGTAATAGGAAGCTTGGGTTGTACAAGCCACTACTAGTACCATCAAGGCCATGGGAGAGTGTCTCCATGGATTTTGGAGGTCTACCTATGTCAAGAAAACAACATGATTATCTTTATGTAGTTGTGGAAGGATTCAGTAAAATGTGTATACTTATGCCATGTAAGAGACACATTACTGTTGAAAAAACTGTTGAACTTTATTTTCAACATGTTTATGTTCATTTTGGATTGCCAAATTCTATTGTTAGTGACAGGGATTCCAGATTCATTAGGATTTTTTGGTCAAATCTATGGAGAATTATGGACAAAAAGTTGAAAAAGAGTACTTCTTTTCATCCACAAACCAATGGAAAAACTTAGGTGGTGAACAGAATTGTTGTGCATCTATTGAGAGGATATTGCAGCAAACATCCTAAGTTGTGGGATGAGCAACTGCATTACATTCAGCATGCTTACAACCGGGAAAATCACTCTTCAACTCAAACATCACCTTTTGAAGTATGCTTTGGGTATTTTCCAAAATCGCCATTAGACTTCATCTTTGGAAAGGATGTTGCAATTGATGGCCATAGTGATATTGACAAGGCTCAAAAGTTCATTGAGCAAATTTAGATTATACATCAACAAGTTCAAAAGTAGCTTGATAAAAGTCAAAGCAAATACAAAGAGAGGCATGACAAACATAGAGTTGATCACAAGTTTCAAGAGGGAGATGAGGTATGGTTTCACATTAGCAAAGAAAGGATACAAGGGGAAGGTAAAAATCTCAAACCCATTTGCTATGGTCCATTCAAGATCATAAAGCAAGTTGGTAATAATGCATTTCAACTTGACTTGCCTTCTTATATGCAAATTTATTTAGTTGTTAATGTTGAAAACTTACATTTGTATGAGCCACCTTTGATTGATGATCAAGGAAGTGATGTTCAACTACCTTCTATTGAAGATCTCTCACCAAAATTTTTAGATGAGCTCAAAGAAGATACAATTCTTAACATGAGGACAAGAGCATCAAAGAGGGGAAGTGTTGACTACCTTCGAGTTGGGCTCAAAGGTACTAAACCAAGCAAGGAAAAGTGGATGGAGGTTGGAAAGGTGAGGGAGTTGTACCCTCATCTACTAAATAGGTTATCAAGTCTTTTGGGGTCCAAAAGCTTCCCAATGGGGAGGAGTGATTAGGAGTTCATAAATTTTGCTCAAAATTCAAAGTTACAGGATTGGGTTGAAACTAGGATGGTTGCGTAGATCTTGTCTTCCCGATTCCGGTGTCTTGAAGGGTTTGAAAAACCGATGTCGTATGAGGGAGATATCGCGTTCTGATCGAATTTCCAAACAGGTAAAATTGTGACAGGTTTGACTGGGATGCACAGTCAGCAAGGTGGACGTATAGTCAGAAAAAGGGAATATTTTGAGGAATATTCCTTTCCTCATAACCAATTAGTGTTTGACAAGTGTCGCTTCTTTATTGTTCAGCTGGTTGTACATTTATGAATTTTGGGCCAATCATAGGGTGACACGTGGCCAGCCCTAAGGCCGCCATGTGTCCCCGAAACCACATGGTAAAATTATTGTGGAAGCTGCAGGAGTCAAACCCTGGACCAATGGCAGGGCACGCACGTGGATTACCACCTGCGCTACGCATTGAATCTTAACATTTATATGTCGCCGCTTTGTGTTATGGTGTAATACATTGGAGTATGGGGGGTTGGGAACTGCCGACGATCCCAACCCTCCAGCGGTTCCCGAAATGTGTTCACATGGTAGATGTTAACGTAACCACTAACGTCGCAACGAATGTAACCTTCGACAATCCCACAAGCAGTTTCATACTTATCACATTGCACAGTTTATTTCCAACGTTATTTCCGCCGACGGTTTTCGCAAACCCATCACTCAACCAGAGTCCAATCGGAGTTTAAGCCTGGAGTTCTGCTAACCATCAAATAGACCGTGGGTTTTGGGGTTGGCATGTGGCCACCCCACTCGCTAACAATTATTGTTGCGGTTAATTCGGCAGTAACTTTGGAAAAGCACCCAAAGTGGCTATATCCACTATTTTAATTCCAGTTAAGTGGAGTCCTCCACTTTTAGTGGAGTTTTTCTAGGTGTAACTGGGCAAAAGAGTAGGAGACTCAATTTTCGCCCATTCCGAGTGAATGAATAGTCATTTTTTTACTAATTGGAGAATTATGGAGCCATTGGTGTAGAGAAATTAGCTATTAGAGGCCTGTAATTACATGTATTTGAAAAATTTTGAGCATAATGAAAGATGGACATGCCATTGGGAGTTGGACCAGCAGATGTAGCCCAGGAGGGGTGAACTGCTTCATCATGCCTATTGTGTAAATTATATGTGGTGACTTATTTCTCTGTTTCACACTGCTTTTCAGTGTTATTTAAGCTTGTTTTATGCTTCTAATTCACCTAAAATCATCTACATTTCATGGTTAAAATCCTCAATCCTTAAGCAAACTAATGAGACAATTATGCACATGTTTTATAACTGAAAATATACTTAGCATAGCAAAATAATAGAGTCCTTTCAGATCACTCGTGCTCATTCAGTTTCCTAGACTCATAGCATATCAATTGTCCCTCCTACATAAGGACTCCACCAAGTCCTATCTTGCAAGCATTTGTACACACTACGAAATATTAATCTGAATCTGCAATATTTAACACTGGAGCATTTGTCAACAGCTGCTTAAAATGCTAAAAACTAGTTGCATACTCCTTTGTCCATTCAAACTTATTACCTTTCCTCTGCAATGATGTAATAGGATATGTTATGTGTGAGAAGCTCCTGATGAACCTCTTGTAGTGACCTGCTAAACATGATAGCCTTTATCTTCTCCAGATCTATTGTTATGCCATTATTGGAAACAACATGTCCCAACTAATGTACTTATGTCTAAAATAAACTACACTTTCTAAGCTTAGCATACAACTGATGCTCTCTTAGCAATATCAACATTTTTGCTAAATGCTCAACATGCTCTTCCTCATTCTTAGAATATATCAAGATGTCATCAATGAACACAATAACAAACTTGTCCATATAAGGATGCAACACACTATTCATCAAACACATAAAAGTATTTGGAGCATTATTCAAACTAAATGGAACTACAACAAACTCATAATGCCCATACATGGTCCTGAAGTCAGTCTTGTAGATGTCCTCTTCTTTGATGCGTACTTGATGGTATCATGATCACAAATCTATCTTTGAGAACACTGCTTCTCCCTTCAACTGATAAAATCAGTTGTCACTCCTCAGAAATAGGTACTTGTTATAGATCGTCACCTTGTTCAACTTCTTGTAATCAATGCACAATCTAAGAGTACCATCCTTCTTCTTCACAAACAACACTGGTTCACCCCAAGGCGATACACTTGGCCTAATGTATACCTTATCAAGAATTTCCTTCAACTGCAACTTCAACTCTACTAGTTCCATAGTGCTCATCTTGTAAGGTTCCTTTGATGTTGGTGTTGCCCTTGGTACCAACTAAATAGAAAATTCTACTTCCCTATGCAAAGGAAACTTTGGAATATCTGCTAGAAACAAATCCTGAAACTACTACAATATAGGGTACCTCTTGAAGATTTCTTCATCCTCAACATCCTTACCCTTGTCACTGGAAATACGAACTACAAACATCACACACCCTTTCCTGCATATCTATGACCACCCTCACTGATGTATCCTTCTTCTTTCCCTACAAGATTCTCTTTTCTCCATTATCATCCAGGCACTCAACATCCTTGTCATAGAAATCTACTTTGTTCCTGTGAAGATACAACCAGTACATACCAAAAATCATACTATATGATCCCAATGGTAGTACATTCAAATGTGTTGTTGTAGGCATACCATTCAACTCAAATGCACAAGCTCTTACCCAATGATGAACTCTCTTATTCGTACATGTAAAAAATTGCACCAACCAAGACTCTACATGCACTTATTTTCTCAAGCCACACTTAACCACCGCGTCAATATTAACATAACTATAATTAGATCTGGGATCAATCAAAATATAAATAACTTGATGACAAATCTTACTGTCCATCTCAATGATATATGTCTGCTTGTTGTCCACAACCACATAAATACGAGGAATACTATGACTAACATCCCCAATTGCATGCGCCTCACGAGCACTATATATTTGAGGCCTACCTCCCTGGTACAATGGACAATACTTCTTACAATGATCTTTGCCACATATTCAACATTGCAACAATGCTCTATTATCACCTCTAGTTTGTTGTTGTCCAGGTTACGACACATGTCCCTTCTCAATTGCATTGAACTTCTTGTAAAGAGCAACATTTTCTTTCTCACCTGCTTCTTGAGGTCTTCCCCGTTTTTGTGGCCATTTCCCTTTTACTTTCTCGTTTCCTTTCAAATCACGTTTAGGCTCATCTTTTCACTTTGACTGTTCATAGAAATTCTTCAATTCTTGGATGGCTTCCTCTAATAATCTAGGATCATCAAACTCAATCTAATCTCTATATGTTGTTGGAAATCTTTTGATGAATCTCTGAATCTTAGCCTTCTCCTCCTTGAGATATTGTACATACCTCAACAACTCCAAGAATCTACTAGTGTAATTATCATCTACCATAGAACCCATCTGTAGCTCATAAAAATAATTATCTCTATTATCATAGTACCTCTCTGATAGGTACTTCTTCTTGAAGATCCTCTCGAATTTATACCAAATCAAGTCTTCTTCCTGAATTCCCTTGACATTCTTCACATCTTCCCACGAGATATTTTATTTCCCTTTAATATTAAAGGTGGTTGTCTTGGCTTTCATGTTTTATGAATAGTTGTGCAATCTAAATAATTTCTTCATTCCAAGCAACCATGCCTCTACATATTTTGGCTTCTTCATTTCTCCATTAAATGTAGGAGGCTTTACTTTCTTGAACTCCTCAGGGAAATTCTCCCTCCTCATATAAGGATGATGACGATGTTGATTGTGATGATGTATCCTAGATGAGGAACTAGAATGATGCCCATACATACCAATACTCCTGTCATGTGTATCCAATGATCTGCCAGCTCTAACTGTGTCCCCTCTATCCAACATGCATCCAGACCGAGATTTGCTACCATAGGCTCCATTTTTTTTCTCTTCCTACTCTTGAATGATTCTTAATTGTCCATGTTTTTACAACTCTGACACTCTCAAGAATCACTGCATTAACCTCTACTTGCTTACCTTGATCCATTGCAAGTATTTCCTGAGCCCTAACCAACTTGCCATTGTCTTCTTTGAAACTTGTGATATTTTCCCTCAAGCTCCTCAATGTATCTCCTATACTAGGAGAATACTCTTCTCCTTGCTGCCCAAATGATTTGTAGGAAGTGGCATAGGAACTATACTCTACCATTTTTATTTTCATCTTGAATTATCTTCTTCCTACAAGTGTACCATGTCAGATAAACCAAATAGATACCAAAATCAAATCCATACCTTAGGTATGTTCAGGGGAGGCTTATCTCATCTGCAATAATAGTCCATAATAGCATGTATACGTATAATCATAGACATATCCATGTAATAACATAACATCAAAACAACAACATGCATGACCATACCAATTGTATACCATGATCCCACCCATGACAACCATAACCTTGACAACGTCATACTTACCCAAAGAGATCGAAACCACGCTCTAATACCACCCTGTAACGCCTCCTCTCATATCTACCCACTTTCACCGGCTTGCCCGAGTAAACATGAGTTGAGGGTCATTATGATAAGACTCAACCTCCCAGGTGACCTTAAGGAAATGGATTCAACAACTTAAGTCCTTACCGACTTCCCTCAGGTGCCACAAGACCTCCGAGAGCAACCCAACCCCTCCAGGTGTCCAAGGTGTAACAACCTCTTCTCATATCTACCCAATTAACCATCCAATCGGGGTAAACATGTGACGAGAGGCTACTATAATGATATTAAACCTCCTAGGTGACCTTAAGGAATTGGAAATAATGAAAACACAACATACAGACCTTGTACATCAACAAAAACACCACCAGGAGGTAACCCAACCATTCAGGGCTCTCACCCCTGGGTCAAACTGACCTTTTGACCTATTTGAGCCATAGAAATAGGAAAATTCTTGCATTCCTGCGTCGAGGAGGCTATAGCTGCAGGCATAACACTGCATGACAGTGGCCGGTGCCCCAAATACTCAGTTTATGTAAGCGTCGTTGGGATTTGAACCACCTTTTCAGGCCCAGAACCCAATGCTCTACCCAAAACTCCATGAAAAGTTCAGAGATGATAAATAACAATAGGAAAATGACACGGAAGAAATCACATCATTAATAACTCATCTGAACCCCTCCTAGCCATGACAAGCATTTTATCAAACATGTCACAAACATGAAATCTTTAGGTATAAACAAAAAAACTGAGCATGGGGGTCTCATACTTATCTGAGAATCACTAAGAAGCATTGCTCCCTTACATAGTTAGCTACAATACAATCTATTTTACCATATATACATTGTGCATTCATTTACAAGTAAAAACATGGAGAGAGCCATACATCACTATTGTCAAAATACATGCTTATAACCAACATAATAACAATAGAAATGCCATGGATACAACAACAATAATATCCACATATAAATCAATACATTTCATACAAAATACCAATGGAATTAATTTCTCATTAATGGGTGTAGAAACCAACCAGAGATGGGACTTCCACGTTCCACCCAACCATAGATTGGCTAAGCCACCTCTCTCTTTAGCCAATCACTCCCATGCCATATTCCAAGCATGAATGTGGGACTCAAACTGAAAGAACAAACCAAGGCATCCCAAGGCTAAATCACCTCACCCTCATCAAATAGAAATCAAAATTTATCGTGATGTACACACGATCACTAGGCCAACACAAGCATGAATATCACCGGATTCTCTTTGCCTAAACTGTGAGGAATTTTCCTCTCTCCAAGTCTCTCAAGATTTACTGCAACCCACAGTCTGAATCAGGGCTCACTAGCCGTAAACCAAGACATACTCTCCAGGCTTTACCATAATTCCCAAACCCAGGATTCCTAGGCCTGAATGGACAACAAACCACCTCTCAGGATTTACCGCAATCTAATTCCAAATTACTGGGCCCTAAACCGAGGAAACACATGAACTGATTCTATATCATAACATTCATAGATCCAACTTTCTCAGCTTCAAATCCATCCAACAATCCGGCTAAACCAAAACATGAGAACTCCACAACACCATGGCTATCTGGAAATGGAAACGCTAGGCTGAAAACACTGTCACATATGGAAAAAACCATGCCATGACAAAAAAGAACCACATGCAATACCATGCAAGCCAGATCTAGCAAGGAAACTCACATGCAAATCGATACCTACCAAGAATCCTGCTATAGTTGCTTGATTCTAGCTCCTCCTTGCTTACTTCCTCCTTCTTTGCCTTTCTTGATTGAATGCCAAAGTGCTCCAAGAAAAATCTAAGTGTCCAAGAGTGAGTGTGAGAGAGAGAGAGAGAGAATAGAATGAGAGCCATAAGTGTGAGCAAAATATTTCCAAATGATCCCCAGAATCCTTGTTATTAATGAGGCCTCTATTTTTTTTCATTTTCCATTATTTTCCTTCATTCTCCTCCTCACATGCAACCTGTGACCTTTCACCTCCATTTTCTCCTAATTTCCATTATTTTCCTAAATAAGTGTGCCAAAAATGTCATTTTTTCTTTCCAAAGCCTTTGCCTTTGCCAATTTCCTTAGCCATATTTACCGAAATGAACACCCACTAGGATGTTTTACCCAGCATTCAACTTGTAATAAGTGTCCCATCAACCGTGTTTATTATTTTGTCCTTTATTAACTTTTATTACATGGAATTTTCACCAAGGTTGTTACAAAACCCTCCCCATTGGGGGAACAACATCCTCGGTGTTAAACCACACATATACCTCAGCAAAACCGCTGAAAAGAAAACATACTACCTATGGAACTTTATAACATAGCTCATTGCAGTATTTACAATGAATAGCCTGCTCAAAAGAAAAAATCATCATGACAATCATATCGTGTACTGGAGCTTTATAATACAGCTCATTGTGGTATTTACAATAGTATACACATATACACATTTTCTCAACCATCAAATAAAAGGGATATGATGCCTACATATGCAACAAGGGAATCCATAGGCTCACGCCTCCACCCTCAAAGTAATACCAAGATTCACCTCCTTCCTAGAAAGTCCAACATCCAATGCTAAAGTCAAAGCTGCATCCAATTTCTACCGCTACAATCCTGCACCACTTTTCCTCTCAGTGAACAGTTACCGGCTCATTGTTCCAAGGAACACTCCCAATGTGCATCTAATGCCATTTGGCAATGCTAATGACCAAAAAAAAAATCCCCGGTCTTCCCTTCTCTGCTACACAGTCCCTCGGGCAACCCAGTCATCCCCTTTCATGGAGTCGCTCAACTTCCAAGTTCCCCGACATCCCCTAGCCCGGGTGATCCATCCCTTGGCAAAGTTTCCTCGCATCCGAAGATACAAAAACCAAGGAATATACCTGCCTCAAAACCATCATACCGGTCATATCATGCTCGTGGAAATCAATGGAAATTGTTGGGTACCAGTTTCCCACAATGGCCCTACTCTTTAAGTGCTTTACCATCATATTCTTGCATGTTCCAATTTCCTTTACTGACGTTGTTAGTTCTTGCATTCATTTTCAACCACCCAGCTGACATGTTCATGCGTTCCTGTACCAAGCACATAATTCCCATTAGACTCATAATAAATTGAAATAACTTCAAATCATACCTCATTAGTAGCCCGTTAATAAGGCACACTTGCAATTTTGTTCACTTCTTGTCACAACAATTAAAACTAGCATCTTTGACCACATCATCATGTATAAACATATTGGCATCAGGTTAGCTCAAAACACAACCATCATACATTAAAATCATGAATTGCATGAAATCACCATAAACCATAATCATAAATCACATGTAAACATCATAAGTCAAAATCGTAGATCACATGGATAATGGAACTGAAATAAAATATCGATACTTTTCCTTCATCGATCCTTACTTCTGCCTTTATTATTTTGTAACCATACCAGATCGTTTGCCACACTCGGAAAACATGAGTTCCTTCTCTTCAACTACATACACATACACATAGTGTACAACACGTACATTCAACAAGGCGTACGACACCACATAATACATACACCCACACTAACATACGACACATACACCTACACCCGGTGCACAATACAATAAAATACATATGCCTACACCGGCATACAACACATACACCTACACCCTGTGTACAATACAACACATACACCTGCATCCAGTGTACGACACAACACCATACATACACATGTACCCGATGTACAATACAATACATATACATACATATATATAGTACAATACGAAGAATACACATGTCACGATACCACGACTACACCATTCACATACATAGTATTTCATGCCCACAACATAACATGTACGACATGTACCAAATACCACTTGTATACCAGTACCATATGCATAACATGTACACAATATCACCTGTACACAACACTACCTGCACAACGTGTGTTGATCCTAACTTATGCAGGAACGTAATAAAATACAAAAATAAACATAAATGCAGAGATGCAGCATGAATAAAACTTCATTTCATTAATATCAAATAACTGAAATATAGTTACAAACATAATGGAAATAAACTAGCTTGGGCGATGGTAGTTTATCTCTGAGAAGAGATGTGGTGGCTACATGCCTCTTAACTGGATTACAATGAGGCTCAAGGGCATTTTTATTATTGAACAACATGAGAAAACCCTAAATAATCAAAATCCTAACCCCAGGAGATGGAATGCCAAGAGTTTGAGGGCCCCATTGGCGTTAGTTGGGCAGCCAACTTCCCGAGGTCATAACTTGGTCATATTATCTTTGTTTGGCGTGTATGATATATCATCGGAAATATCTCTTTGAGTACTAAAGGATTTGTCGTAAGCACTTTCCTATGGCTATGGGCCTGCTGCGAACCTCAAAAAATGTCGTTTAGGGGGTCAAAAATTCTATGGATGTTCAGGACCCAAAAAATTGTTAAAAATAGTAAATGTTGCTATAAACAAGGAAACCAATGAAATCGACTGGAGGTCTAGGTGGAATAGGTGGGTGGCCACCAATATCCAACTGGATCATGTGCACAACATCACATGTACATGACACCACTTCCACAATGTGTACATGACACCAAATGTACACCGCACCACCTATACAATGTGTACACAATACCACATGTTCACATCACCACATGCACGACATGTACATGAAACCACATGTACACAGTGCCACATGCACGACATGTACACGACACCCCCTACACACATCACCACATGTGCAACGTGTACACAACACCACATGTACAATCATGCACACAACACCATATGTATATTACACTGCATCTACAACATGTACATAGCACCATATGTACGCAACACCACATATCCAACATGCGCACAACACCATATGCACATAACACCGCATATCCAACATGCGCATAGTATGATATGTACTTAGCACCGCATATCCAACATGTACATAGAACCATCTATACCCAGCAATTTATATGTAATATACACAACACCATATATACAACAAGCATACAACATCCTATGTACACAATACAACATTTGTCACATGTACACATCACCATAGTATAATCACTAAATTATAACATGCAAAATATATACACAACAGTAGTATTGTACATCAATAAATCACACACTAACCCCACAAAGCAACCTTTCTTCTAGTGTCTCTCCACTATTCATGCTCATCCCTACATGCTACAAAGCACACTTCTTTCATTTCACTGATGTATCTCTCAGTGTTACGTGTTCATAACATAAACATAAGCATAATACAAGCATACAATATCAATTCATGTCCACATGATACTGACCTCATAGATCTGTCAGGGCTACCCTTCCCACTTGATTCCTCATAAGACCAAGAACCTATTCATGTCATTCATATGCAAAATAAATCATCCCTCCACAAGAATAATCCTTGACAACCCTGTCAGATAGTGACATAGATACATAGATACATACATATATATGATCATTATCATAAAACAATAATGATCTTGTCAAACAATGACATACATACACACATATATACATATCAACATTAGCATTAAACAATCATGATCCATGACGACCTTGTCAGACAGGACATACATACATACATATACATATATGCATATATAAACATCAACATAATCATGATCACAACATAATTACCAGATATCATAAGGTCAAATTTAAGAGAACTTCTTTTATCTGTGCACACCATGAACAAGATTGAGAACAATCGTTCCCAATATAGTCAAGGCATCTGACACCTTAGTCCATTTACTTTACCTTTTCTATTACGTTCCTCATAACTGCTCTGCCACCGTCCATTTACCCCAATGAACCCAGCCAGTCGAACTGGTTGTCATACCCTTACCTTCAACTTCCCTTATACATGCACCAACTTCATCTGAGTCTTACCTCACCTATTCGGTACCACACAACTCTCCCCAAACTCCATTAACTTTCCTCTTCTAAACCAATTCCCAAGACTCTCAATACATAAAATGCAAGCATAAGAAACAAAAAATAAAACCATGGAAAACCAATAGCAACATGTCACCACAAACAAAGTGGCATGATCATGCACTAGACGCAATCAAGACCAAAAATCAAGTGCAACAAAACACAAAATATCAAAAGCATAAGACTAGCAACAAACACCATGACTGAATCCCCATGGTTCCTAGGAAAAGCTCAACCTGAGCCTTCTTCAAGATTTCATGGTAGTCTCTTGCCATGCAATCCCCTATACCATACTGCCATAACGACATAACTGTCAGCGCATAAATAAATATAACAACATACCAGTTACCTTACCTTGTTATGCCAGGCACGTTGACATGTAACTAAACACACATGTTATCCATACGTGCCAAATATCAAGACAACATATCTATCGATTTGAAATCAAATTTTATCAATACTAACAACCATGTCATAATCCACTCAGATTCTTAAGTCATAATACATAATGTTGCAAATTTCACCTACTTACACTCAAGTGCATATTAGTTGTCTCAACACATGCGTATTAGTACAACCATCTCAAAACAAGATCATTACTTCACGCAATCTTATAGACACATACACATATCATGCAATTAATCAAACATTCAAACAAACTATAAACGTATCATGTTAGATAAACCAACTAGATGACATAATAGACATCAAACACTCAACACTAGATAGATGACATAATCAAACAGTTAAGCACCAAGTACACTACAAGAAAACTCATACCTCAACATATCTCAGTGGAGGCTATCATGTTTGCACAATCAATCTATATTAGCATGATATAAATTCAAAACACATCAACTAAAACCTAAACAAGGTCATGATATCCATAATAGTAACTAGCTAAAATGTTCACATCATAAAATCATAAACAATTGGTACTCATACATAACAATCACATATGCACACTCAGTCTAGATTAGTACAACACAATATCGCAACTAAGTCGATTCATACCTAAATGTCATAACACTAACAATCTACATAGGCCAATCCAATTTAGCATGATATATATAACAAAAAGATATTAATGTTACAACCCTAATCATCAAGTTAACTAACATATAACCACAATAAGTTAACATATAACATGCTCATCAACAACATATAACATAATAATCGAGCAAACTACAAGTTAACATATAACATATTCATCAACAACATATAACATAGTCATCAAGTTAATACCATGCTTGACTAAACAACACATGTACATATGATCACACTAATTAACTAACATCTATCATATCTGTAACTATAAAATCTATAGGATGAAAGGCATACACGTAACCATAATTCATATGACTACACTGATCAACCAGCATTTATCACATATGTAACCATAATAATAATAAAATGAAAAACATATAAGTAACCCTAATGCTTACGAAAACCATGAATCACATACCTACATGCCAAGCATACAAACATGTATGATGATCTACTCTTACCCCACAGTCCATTGTTGCAACTTCACTTTAATGATTTTCATCTCCTACTCTATCTCGGCCAACACATTAGCATCATAACATACCAATATCATCATGATGACCTAATTGCATACAATGACCTTATTCACAACAACCTCAATCAAACCAATGAAAACTTGACCATATGCACCCACTTGACATGTATAACCAATCATGAACGACCAATGCATGTTCAACATATAGACACCGACATGCATAACAAATGCATATACAACCATACGCTCATGATGACACATCCTACAACAACACCATCAGCCTTCACATGGCGACATCACTACAACCATCATCAACACCATGCAAATGTAACAAGCACATGGACTACAAGCATAAGGAACACATAAGCAACCAATAGAAAAGCATGACCAACACACCGCCCATCCATTCCAACAGTTTAACTATGCTCTGATACGACTCTGTGGTATCAGATATCACACAAATAGAAAAAACAAAATGCCAACCAAGGAGAGTGCAACCATGCTATGATACCACTCTGTAACACCCTCTTCCCACATCTACCCAAGTAACCAACCAATTGGAGTAAACATGTGACGAGAGGCTACTATAATGAGATTCAACCTCCTAGGTGACCTTAAGGAAGTGGAACCAACAAAAACACAACAAACATAACTTGTACATCAACAACAACACCCCGAGGAGGTAACCCATCCATTCATGCCTCTTACCCCTGGGTCACACTGACCTTTTGACCTCTTTGAGCCATAGCCGTAGGCATAGGCTTGCATGCCTGCGTCCAGGAGGCTATAGCCGCAGGCATAACACTACATGCCAGTTTCCAGGGCCCCAAATACTCAATTTTGTGCCAGTGTCCCCGAGATTTGAGCCACCTTTTCAAGCCCAAAACCTAGTGCTCTACTGATAAATTCATGAAAAGTTCAAAGATGATAAATAACAACATGACAATGATACAGAAGAAATCACATCATTAAAAACTCATCCGGACCCCCCTAGCCATGACACGCATTTTGTCAAACATGTCACAAACATGAAAGCTACAAGTATAAATGACATAACTAAGCATAGGCGTCTCATACTATTTGAGAATCGCTAAGAAGCATTTCTCCCTTACATCATTAGTTGCAATACAATCTATTTGACCATAGATACAATGTGCATTCATTTACAAGTAAAAACATGGAGAGACCCATACATCACTACTGTCAAAATTCATGCTTATAACCAGCATAATAAAAACAGAAATACCATTGATACAACTGCAATAGGATCCACATATAAATATTTACATTTTCATACCAAATACCAATGGACTGAATTGATCATTAATGAGTGTAGAAACCAACCAAAGATGGGACTTCCACGTTCCACCCGACCATAGATTGGCTAAGCCAAATCTATCTTCATCCAATCACCCCCATGAAATATTCCAAGCATGAATGTGGGACTCAAACTGAAAGAACCAACTAGGGAATCCCAAGGCTAAACCACCTCACCCTCATCAAATGGAAATCAGGATTTATCGTGATATACACCTGATCACTAGGCCAACATAAGCATGGATATCACTGAATTATCTCCACCTAAACCGTGATTAATCTTCCCCTCTCCTAGTCTCCCAGGCTTTACCACAACCCATAGTCTGAATTAGGTGTCACTAGGCCCTAAAATGAGACATACTCTCCAGGATTTACGGTATATCCCAAACCCAGGATTCCTAGCCCTGAATGGAGAGAAAACCATCTCTCATGATTTACCGCAATCCAAACCTGGATTACAAGGCCCTAAACTGAGGCAACACATGAACCGGTTCTATATCATAACATTCAGAGATCCACCTCACTCAGCTTCAAATCCATCCGACAATCAAACTAAACCAGAACATGAGAACTCCACAACACCATGGCTATCCAGAAATGGCAAGGCTAGGCTGAAAACACTGTAACACCTAGAAAAACCCAGACCATGAAAGAAAAGAACCACATGAAATACCATGCATGTCAGATCTAGCAAGGAAACACACATGCAAATTGATATATGCCAAGAATCCCATTGTAGCTACTTGATTCCTGCTCCTCCTTGCTTACTTCCTCATTCTTCTTGTTTTCTTTCCCTTTCTTGATCCAATGCCAAAGTGCTCCAAGAAAACTCTAAGTGTCTAAGAGTGAGAGAGAGGGAGAGAATAGAATGAGGGCCATAAGTGTGAGCAAAAGATGGACATATGATCCTCAAAAGCCTTTTTATTAATGAGGCCTCTATTTTCTTCATTTCCATTACTTTCCTTCATTTTCCTCCTCACATGCAACTTGTGACGTTTCACCTCCATTTTCTCCTAATTTCCATTATTTTCATATATAAATGTGCCAAAAATTCCATTTTTCCTTTCCAAAGCCTTTGCCTTTTCCTTTTCCAATTTCCTTAGCCATATTAACCAAAATTAACACCCACTAGAATGTTTTTCCCAACATTAAAATTGGAATAAGTGTACCATCAATTGTGGTTATTATTTTTCCCTTTATTAACTTTTATTACATGGAATATTCACCAGGGTTGTTACACAACCCTTGAGACAACTCACCTTTTCCCTGACCTAGAACCCCAATCGCTCCCTTGCCAAGGCCTCAACGCGACTATGGGTTCCCTATTGCATGCATAATCCTGCCTCCATGTGACTATGGAATTTTATGCTTAGTTCTATGCGAGCGACTCTAAATTATGTGCCACTTTTTCAGAGCCAAGACTCAGGTCTCTGCCCAGAACTCAGTGAAACTTCTAGAGTTGATAAATGACATAGGAACAATGCTTTTAAACTAAAAACTAAAACAAGGACTTGACCTAACCATCCCCAACTGGGACTGAAATTATGTCAAACACTTGGTAAATATGCAACCTAAAGGTCATGAATGAAAGTTTGAACATGATGGACTAAAAAAGTATCTGAGGTTTAACAAGAAGTTTCATTGCCCTCTCTCGTCAGTTTTCATAACACCAAGTAGGTCTTGCATTCATTATTCATTTAGTTATGAGTAAAAACATTAAAAGAGACATGACTAAGATTTGTCATAAAACCATGCTTATAACCACCATATAACCAGATAAATAACAATAAGAGAACAACCATTAAAGTCACATAATAACTCGTATATTTCCTCACCCAAAGAAAGAGAAACTTATTTTTTATTAAGCATAGACAACTATTGACTAGGTTCGGTACTTCCACGTTCCACTCGACCATAGATTGGCTGAGCCAAATCTCTCTTCAGCCAATCACCCTTGTGCCATATTCCAAGCATGAATGTGGGATCTCATGGGGTAAACCAGTCCAAAGACAACCAAGGGAATCCAGAGGTTCAACCACCTCCACCCTCTCCATACCGTGACCTCACCCAAATCGGCGTCGAGGTCACAAAAGCAAAACGAGCTTGGATGCCTAAAAATTTCTTCATCAATACCTTAAGGAATTTTCTTGTCTCCACCCTCGGGATTTAACGTGTGTCACGCCATTATCAATCAAGGGATTCCTAAGTATTTGGGAATTTTCATGAGACCACCTCACCCATATCCAAAATCTTCCAGCAATCTAAAGCCTCAAAACCAAGAACAATCCCATCACACCATGGCTATATGGAAATGGCAAGGCTAGGCTAAAATCCATTGTCGAAACCTGACAAAATCCATGCCAATGACAACAAAAGAACCAAATACCAACATCCACATACCATGCATGTCAAAACCAACTAGGAAATCATACATGCAACCTATTACTTGTGTTATCGTTTTGTAATTTCTAAGATTGGGAGAATAAATCACATAAAGATAGCATCAAAATCACTTTGGAAGTTGGGATCTAGCCTTGCCAACTTCAGAGAGGGATCTCTCTGTAAGATTTAACTCTGTTTTGAATAGGTATTGTGCTATTTATGATTTTGATTGGTGATTGTTTGATTTTGATTGATTTGGTTGATTAAATCTTTATCTCCCCATTGGGAAATGGAGTCAAAACATAAAACTGGATTTTTGCATCAATTTTTAAAAGAGTTGTAACAGGGCAAGCAAGGTTTCATTTACTGGATTCTTTTAATATTTTAAATGAATAATTAATATGGAAGAAGAGTGAATATCAATTGAGACAGAAAAACATTTAAGTATTTTTCAATCTGAGTTCAAGCAAAAAACATTTAAATTGTTAAAGCATCCATAATAAGGTGTTTTATTTAACATGTCCTACTCATCACACTTTTTGTTTTACAATTAAGAATTATGATAAATAGAGAAAGGAAATAATAGTGGAAAACACATAAACAGTAGAAATACTTCACTAGTAATTACACCACATGAATCCTAAGAAGTCTTTATATTATTGATGCTCCAACAAAACTTGGAATTTACACTTGCGCAGTAGGGAAAAATATGTTCATAAATCAACATCTAATACCTCAAACAACGAATTATTTATATTCAAAATTACAAAATTGTTTACAATAAATGTCGTCTCAACAGACAGTGAATTATTAGCCTAAATCCAACAATAAACTCTAATTGTTACAAAAAATGGCTCGATGAGGGTGATCTAGCTTTCTAGCACTATTTTCAAGGAATTAGTTGATGAGTAAGCCTATTGGTAGGCTGTGTTGGCTGAAGTGTTGTCCTGTGAGTTGGATGTAATGTTGTCCTGTGAGCTGGTTGTAGATGATTGTTCTTTATTACCTTTTAATCCTGGAACTTAGTTAACTTATCCCATCACTCTTCCTTTGGGATAGTTGATTTGATGACTTTCCTGTAGATTTCATCCACCTCGGTATATTTAGCAAAAAATTGTTTTACCACAAAAACATGGCTTATCTCATACTAGATGAAAAGGTCATGCGTTAATGTCTCCAGGAATGCTTTCCCTGCCATAGTGCCTTTGATGTTTGAAAACTTAGTTGTATCTCTGAAAATATCCTGTAAATTCTTTGCATAATCTTGTCTGTGTATTAGTTTGTCATTGATTACAAAAAGGGAATGGAGACCTTTATGAGTTAAAGGTTCAAGTCTGCTAAAAAACCTGTTTATAGCTAACTCCAAGCTATGACATTTTTCCTCCAGTTGTACAATAAGGTTTCTCTTTGTAAGAACCTTCTTTACTTCCAATATTGTTTCAATCTTGTCATCCACTCTTAACTCCTCCAGCTCATATTTGTTCTTAGAATTTGAGAACTTAATAATGTTGTTAGCAGTGGTTGGCTTATCTCCAATTTATTCCTTGATTTTTGTAATGGCATCATTTTCCTTCTCTATCAGCTCCTTCTGCTCAAATATGATCTGTATACAAGGCCATATTTAATTGATGGACTCAATGATATCAGTCCAAATTATCTCTTTAACTTGGCCCAAGGTATTTCCAATGTTAGACTCCCTCTCAAACTTCTGTAACCATTCAATTAGCCTTTGTGCTATTTGGGCTTCAACTGCATGTGAGCTATCACTTCTTGACTTCTGATCCTGTAACAATTTCACTTGGTCCTGAAGCTTATTTATCTCCTCAGTCTGTATTGATAGATTTTGCACTGCTTTAGTGAGCTGCTCAACTCCATCTGTTGTAGTTTCTATAGAAGGAGTGGTTGTAGGAATAGCTATAAGAGGTACAACCTCTAAAGGAACTACTGATAGCTTTGCAACCTTCTCTTTTTCCTTTATCATCTTTTCCATCTCGTCTTCCGTCTGCCTCAGCTGAGTACTCTACTCCATGATGAGCTTCATCATGTCTGCTTTATGTGACTCTGTCTCCTCAATGTCTTTGGCCGAAGGGTCCTCTATATCTAGCAACTTTAATTGTTTCCTTAATGCTGCTATGCCAGGATTTTTCTTTTTAATCACCTCTTCTGCAGCTCTGATATTAGAGGGATCATATCCAATTCTGATTAATAAGTCTTCTAAAGACTTAATCCTTGAATCCTTAGCCATATACGAGAATTTCTCCATTTTTAGTTATGATTGGATATTAGCTAAAGAAACTTGCAATTTGGAAAAACTCATAGCAGTGTTAGTGAGTGTAGATGAAATCATTTCACCTATCTGCTTATGCATTCCCATTTTATCAATGGGATATATATCTTTAAAATGAAACTCAAATGCAGTATTTTTATAATCAGCTGAGGTCTTGGGCCGAGGAATCTGTGCTTGGAGAAAGGCCATCTGCATTTTTCCTTTCTCTGAATCAAAGGCTGGCAATAGCCTACTCTGGGAGCTAGAAGTCTGATTCTAGAACTGATTATATCTATTGGTCTTCAAAGCTTCATTTTTCAATTTAATCTCCCTGAATGTATAAAAACTAGTCTTCTCTTTCTCCCCTGTAACAACTGTGTTGGTTTGAATATCTTTCTGTTGATCCCAAGAAGCAGTAGAAGTGGTAGGAGAGAGTGTGGTTTGACCCCCTACTTATGAGGAAGTAGGTGTCTCTTTTTTTATGATGATAACTTCCTGCTCTGAGTCTTTGTTTGGATTTAACTTGGGATTGAGTTTAGTCCTCTTCCTATACATGATTGAGAATTCTTTACTGAAAGTGTCTGTTACTGAAGGGGACTTTTGTTCTCTGATCCTTTTTCCTGCTTTCTCCTGTGAGACAGGAGTCTGTGATGTTAAAGTTAACACCAATTTCTCTTCAGCCTCTTGTAGAGTATTATCAGTCCATTCTAGCTAATTCATTTACCTCTCAATCTCTGGTGTATGGGTATGAATATAAGGTGTAGATTTGTTCTCTACCCTTAGTTTGGAGATGGCACCCAATGGATCATATGACCATGTGAAACTGAGGCTGAACTGCATATCTTTAAATAATTTGTCTGCTTCCTCCCCTATTTTTCTGTTGTTACAAATGAAAGGTCCTATTTTTGTCTTAATTCTGAACTGATATTTCTTCTTGGTAGACAACATATGAACCTCATCAGCATTGAGAATTTTCTTGATGTATTCTAGGGAAAAAAATCCTCATGTGGATTAATTTTGGAAGCTTATATGGGGCAAGCTCACATCAATAAATCCTTAGCTCCGTGTAATTTTGGTAAAGGTACCAATCTCCTATTTTATTTTGGTCTGAAAACTACAAGACTTTCTTGATTTCTTCATTTATTCTTGGCTCTGAATTGCTGTTGAGAAGACTGAGTGCTGGATGCACAAACAATTCTATGAACTGTTTGCATGAGTATTCATTTTTCTCCTTCATCACCATGGTAGTCTAGAAGATGACAGATTGTTGATTTCCATCTTCATCCAAATTATGTAATGCAAACTTGAACCTATCTCCCTGAAAATATAAAATCAAATATACTAAAACAGAGGCATATTTAAACACCTACTTAGTATGGAACTTAACAAATTGTTCATGAATGTTATCTGCAAGGAATTGGTTGAAATTGAATAAGACAGAAGGTTTGGAATTTGTAGATAAAATGGAAAGGAAACCTATAATAGCCTCATCTACCCACTGATCTAAGTAATAACCAAGGAGGTAGGAAATGACAATATTGATATGCTTACTTCTCTCAAGGAACATGGAAGATGGATAGGGAGGGTTCTTCTTAAGTAGTTGGGCATCTTCAGCCAGAAAAATCTCAAGGGTTTTAGCCCTTTTTGCAAAGTCCAGCTTCTGATATAGTTCAGTGAGTGCTTCTTAAGAAAAAGGAGTGGCATTCTCTGTAATAGGGGATTGCATCATTTGGTCTATGGTTTGGGAAGTTATGGTGATTAGAATCTCTCCAGAAGGTGCAATAATGGCTCTCTAATTGGGTTCATTAACAAGCTTGACATTTCCTAATGAATTCAGGGGAACTATGGGTGTGGGGAAAGATATAATGGGGGAAATTGGATTCCCATAGTCCAATGTCATCAGTTTTATCAATGAATTTGTCTTCAAGCCAACAATACATCTCGAATAATTCTAGCTCGCATAGGGTTTCATGGATTTTGTAATCCTTATCAGCCAAAGGAATATGATCAAGGTCAATTGAGGGATGGAGCAGTGGATTCACAGTCTCCACCTAGGTTTGGTTCTTGGGAAGCATGATAAAATCTAGTTTGATGGTGAATGAGGATTTCTGTTGAAACAAATGGAGGTTGGGACTGAGAAAAAACTTTGTAATGATGAAAGGATGGCGATAATGGTAGAGAGAAACTCAACAACGATTGAATTGTGTTTTCTGGCACTCTGTCAACCTACATCAAACCTATACAAAATAATGAAAATGGCAAGGTAAAGGATTAAACATTGATTATGCATGAATTTATACAAAAATGGGTCATTTTTCCGTTGATGGTGGTGCGAATCCATTGGATTAATGCTTAGGGGTGAATTAAATTATCAAAGACTGTATTACCGTGGGAATACATTCAATTGGAAATGACTGGGTCCAAGTGGTATGATGTGACTGGGGCTCAACGGGTGGATTTGTGGTTTTTAATATGGCAGAGAATACTGCTTTTCAAAGGGGTCCGAAGTAGTAAGCGGTTTTGGCTGGGGGGTGCGAAATCAGGAGAGGGTGCCACGTTAGCGTGGGATCGAAACATAAAACTTCCCATTTTGGACCCCCCCCCCCCCCCACCCGACGGTAAAGTTTGAATGGAGTGTGCGGAGAATGGATGATGGGACTGGTGGAGGGGGTTAATCAAGCAGTGGTGGAGTTGGATAGGATGTTTTATCGGGTAGCGGGGGGCTTGATGAAAAGGTAAAACTTAGGATTGGGGGATTAATACACCAGATCTTCATTTTGATATGCCGAACACTTTAGACTTAGGATAAAATTTGTTCCTTTGCCTTTCTGCGAATGAAATAATTTTGTGAGTTTAAACACTTAGGATAAACATTTTTCATGCTTTTCAAAGCCATCATGTAATTTCTACCTACCCATTCCTTTTCAAAAAAAATTACTAAGCTAACATTTTTTATCTCATCTGTTTAGGGTGCATTTGAGCTAGCAAAACCACATATCCTTTTTTTATGACAATCTAACCTACTCTATCACTTATTCCTCCTATTGATTTAGATTAAATTGTTGAATCAATCTCATTTTCTACCTAACTATTGATTTTTCAAGATTAAACTGTTTGAAAAATATTTATTCACTAACCTATTTGACATGAAATTTATAATTGTTCCAACATGATTAAGCTATATGATTGGAACACAATCTAGTCATTGTGGCATTTTAGACAAGCTGCACACAATCTTATTTAATTTTTAACATAAAGGAAACTATTTTAATAGTAGTGGCATTTAAATTTGCAGCACTTTCAGTATTATTTCTCTTTTTCTTTTGTGGAGTTTTATTCTCTTTTTATTATTTTTCAATTTTCTTCTTTTTTAACTTTTCTTCATATTCATTTTCTTTTTGACATACCCTCTTTTGATTTTATTTCTATATATACTTTTTTTGGAAATCATTTGCAAACTGAAAATAATTTACAAGGTAAAATTACAAATAATGACATACTCAATCACCTTGAGATCCTATCAAATATAGGACCCTAACAGTGGCTCCAGCTGGGGATGGCACTTCTTCATGTGAAGTGTCAAGAACATATGATCAATAGTCTTGAGTATCCAAATTCTGTAATGTCTGCATATGATTTCTTTTGATGTTAAGGTACTTATCATAACTTGTCAATCAGGGCCTAGGGCCTTCTCTGTAGGCTTCAACTCTAATCAGCAAGTTATCCAATCAAATCACTATAGACTGTGATATTTACAATGATGTAATAAAAATTCTTTATGCTAAGAAAAGTAGTGCTTCAACATCCTGCCATTGACAGGACCACAAGGTAATTCTGCTCCATCTAGGTCCTTGAGGAATAATGCATTATTTCCCCTGAAAGCATGAGTTATGTATGGTCCTTTCCAAAGGTTATCAAATTTACCATGTTTACCTTTGTCTTCTCTCCTGGAATCCCACCTTAGAACTTTGCCTCCAATGTTGAAATCATCTGCTTTAGTCCTCCTATTAAAAATATTTTTGACATTTTCCTGAATTACTTGAGTTTTTTTGTAGACCTCCTCCCTTTACTACTGCAACTAAATTGTTTGATTGCTTCTTCTATGTAAATCATTTGGCTCAACCTGTAATTCTTGGATTATATTCATGACCGGTACTCCTAAAGATGATGGAAACAACACATCCATTCCATAAACCAACTGGTATGGTGACCTACCAATTGACTTCTTTATAGTAGGTCTGTCAGCCCAAAGTGCATTGAACAACTTGTTGTGCCGAGATTTCTTATTATCTTCCAATAATTTTTTAATGATATTTACCAGACTTTTATTTGAGGATTCAGCCAACCCATTACCTTGAGGATAATAGGTTGTTTAATGTCCCATATTAATGTGGTATTTGTTACAAAATTCTATCATTTTCTTAGATTTGAAAGTTGTTGCATTGTCAGTAATAATTTTTCTAGGACATCCAAATCTAGAAATGATATTGGTCTCAAAAAATTTAATAATGACAACATCAATAGCAGATCTAGAAGGGGTGGCCTCTATCAATTTAGTAAAGTAATATGTGGCTGTGAGAATCCACTTATGTTGGCCAGAGGAAGTAGGACGAATTTCACCATTGAAATCCAGTCCCCACTGTTGAAAAGGGCTCTCAACTGAAATAGGTTTTAATGGCAGGGTAAGAGTTTTATTTTTCCTTCAAAAATCTGGCATTTATGGCATGAAGTTACAACTCTGAATTGAACACAGTGATATCAACTCAGATCCTCTGAATTTCATGCACCGATATATGATTTGATCGATTCTAAGATAACGTAATGAGACATATCATATATGCCTGATATGCTAAAGCGTAATTATGTATATAATCTATCGAATTACTGACTAGAAGAAACGAATGGTAGAAGTGAGGAACCTTGTTCAGCCTCAGTAAGCTTGAAATCGAGTAGGTGGTATCATGCTGCTCTACCCTTATGAATGTCAGGGAATAGGGTAGGCCAGTTAAAACCAGCCCTGAGGATTTTATTAGCAGTGGTTTTCCAATAGAGGTGGCTACCACAATCACCTTCATGGAACTCCTGCATGATTTTCTCTGCATCATCCTTCAACAAGCACTTAAGTAAAATGCCACTAGCATCTTTCCAATATAGCACATTTTCAATGATACAAAACTTAACTGCTTTCAATTTTAGAAATCTTGCATTTGTTTTTGTTAGACTAGGAGGAGCATTTAAATTAAATATAACATACAACAAGTTTGCATACCAAGGTGAGTTCAAAAATGCTTCATCGATCTGTGGAGTCGCATGTTCCTCTTGATCATCTAGTGCTGCAACAAAGTTGATGTCTAATGCGTGGAAATTAGACTCTGCCATAAATTTGGCCAGTCCTTTTCCTTTGATCAACTTAGTTGGTTTTATTTCTAAGTCATACTCAAGGATGACAACAATCCATTTTCCTCGTTTGCCATCTGGTCCATTATGTGTAAAAATGTCTTTTACAACTAAATTAGGTACATATGCAATAATATGTGAATGCAAAATATATACTCTAAAATATTTTATTGATTTAACTAATGCAAAGGCTTGTTTTTCAATGATGTTGTATTTTAAAGATGCATCTCTTTAAGCCTTACTGAAAAATGCAATAGGTTGTTCAAATCCCTCTTCATTTTTCTGCAATAAAACAATTGCAACAGTGTGTTTTGAAGCAAAAGAAAAGATAATAAAATCTTTGGTAAAATCTGGACTAATCAACACTAGTGCTTTTTTTAATGCGTGTTTAACCAAATCAAAGGATTGTCTAGCCTCGATACTCCATCTAATTTCTGAATCGTTTTTAAGCATTTTTGTTATATTTCTAAGAAGCTCTGCAAGATTAAGAATGAATCTCCGATGAAAATTAGTTTTGCCAATAAAAGAATGAAGTTCTTTGATATTTCTCGGGTGACTAATTTTTAATATTGCTTCAATCCTACTGGGATCAATCCTAATTCCATCCTTTGAAATAATATGACCAAGAAGCTTACCTTCCTCAAGGCCAAACAATATTTTCTTGGGATTTAATGAGATACCATACCTTCTACACTTACACTCTTCTTAGACGTCTCAAATGTTCATCATCGGACTTTGAATATACAGTAATGTCATCAAGATAAATCACAATAAAATAGCCAATCTCATCAGCAAAGGCAATGTCCATTGCTCTTTGAAATGTAGCCCCGGAATTCATTAACCCAAAGGGCATCTTCACATACATGAAGGTCCCCCATGGAGTAGTGAAAGTTGTTTTATCCTGATCATTAGGATGTACTAGGACCTGGTTATAACCTGAGAAACCATCTAACAAGGATATCATACTTGACCCTAGTACCTTATGTAATGTATGATCCATTTTGGGCAAAGGTTAGTTGTCTTTCTAATAGAAACCTTGTTAAGATTTCTAAAATCAATACACAACCGGATTTCTCGAGTTTTCTTCCTAGTAGGTACTATATTAGATACCCATTTAGAGTATCTGAGAGGGACAATAATTTTAGCATTGTACATATTTCTAACCTCTTTCTCAAGCAAGGGCATCAAAACATGATTTATTCTACGGAGCTTTTGTTTGAATGGTTTCTGGTCTTCCTTGACTGGGATTTTGTATTGTATGATACTAGTATCATATGCTTTAAGATCCTCATAGCTCCAAGCAAAGACATCAACAAACTCTTTAAATAAAACTATGTATTCTTGTTTTCTGACAGTAGGCAGTGACTTTGAAAGTTTTATCATTTTAGGATTATGTTCACTACCTATATTACATTCTTCTACATCTACCCCTGTGGGCTCTATCTTTGGCTTTTTTGCTACATCTTTAAAATAAAAAAGTTCTTCTAATGGAACTAAACCTCTAGGCAAAAAATTATATTTAAGCTAAATTACTTCAAATTCTTCTTTTTTTGGATCAATTTCATGCAATTCTAATTTATGTACAACTTCATCTACAAGGATATTTACATCTAATTCATTAAACTGTTCTCCTACATTATTATGCACAACTATCTGATTATCTACTTGACCATATAAATAAATGTTATTTTCCTCATACTCATCTTTGCACTGCATAAACTTTTCTATTTTCTTATCATTTCCAAAAACCTGCCAATACCTCATGTTGTCTGGAATATGATCAAGGTCAATTGAGGGATGAAGTAGTGGATTCACAGTCTCCACCTGGGTTTGTTTCTTAGGAGGCATGATAAACTCTAGTTTGATGGTGAATGAGGGTTTCTGTTGAAACAAATGGAGGCTGGGACTGAGAAAAAACTCTGTAATAATGAAAGGATGGCGATAATGGCAGAGAGCAGCTTGACAATGATTGAATTGGGTTTTCTGGCGCTCTGTCAATCTGCAGAAAACCTATACAAAAAAATGAAAATGGCAAGGTAAAGGATTAAATGTTGATTAGGCCTGAATTTATATAGAAATGGGTTATTTTTTCGTTGATGGTGATGCGGATCCATTAGATTAACGATTAGGGGCAAATTAAATTATCAACAGTTGTATTAACATGGGAAGACATTCAATTAGAAATGGCTAGTCCAAGTGGTATGATGTGACTGGGCTCAACGGATGAATTTGTGGTTTTTAATATGGCGGAGAATACTTCTTTTCGGAGGGGGTCTGAAGTAGTGAGCAGTTTCGGCGCGGGGGGGGGCAGAACATAAAACCATCCATTTCAGACCCCCCCACCCCCTGCTCGACGGTAAAGTTTGGATGGAGAGGGGGGTCGAAAAAGGATATGGGCCGTCGGATGGAGTGTGCGGAGAATGGATGATGGGACAAGTGGAGGGGGGTTAATCGGGGAATGGTGGAGTTGGATAGGATGTTTTTTCAGGTAGCGGGGGGCTTGATGAAATGGTAAAACTTAGGATTGGGGGATTAATATGCCATAACTTCATTTTTGATATGCCGAACACTTTAGACTTAGGATATTCCTTTGTCTTTCTGCGCATGAAATAATTTTGTGAGTTTAAACACTTAGGATAAACAATTTTCATGCTTTTCAAAGCCATCATGTAATTTCTACCTACCCTTTCCTTTTCAATTTCTTTTTCTAAGCTAACATTTTTTATCTCATCTGTTTAGGGTGCATTTGAGCTAGCAAACCCGCATATCCTTTTTTTTATAACAATCTAACCTACTCTTTCACTTATTCCTCCTATTAATTCAGATTAAATTGTTGAATTAATCTCATTTTATACCTAACTACTGATTTGTCAAGATTAAAATGTTTGACAAATCTTTATTCACTAACCTATTTGGCATGGAATTTACAATTGTTCCATCATGATTAAGCTGTATGATTGGAACAAAATCTAGTCATTGCGGCATTTTAGACAAACTGCACACAATCTTATTTAATTTTTAACATAAAGGAAACTATTATTTAATTTGCAACACTTTTAGTATTATTTCTCTTTTTCTTTTGTAGGGTTTTATTCTCTTTTTATTCTTTTCCATTTTTCTTCTTTTTTTAACTTTTCATATTCATTTTATTTTTGTCATACCCTATTTTGATTTTCTTTATATATATATTGGAAATCATTTTCAAACTGAATATAGTTTACCAGATAAAATTACAACTAATGACATACTCAATCACCTTGAGATCCTATAAAATATAGGACCCTAACAACTTTCAAGTATTCCCATTGAAGCTGCTTGATCCTTGCTTTCCTTGCTTTCCTTGTCCTTCTTTACTTTTCCTTACCTTTCCTTGATTTTCCCTTCCTCTCCTTGCTTGCTTTATTTCTCCTCTTGGTGCTCTCCTCCTCTCTGAGACAAATTCTAACACTGAATTGACAAAAGGATACCAATTGATGCTTTGAGGTCTTTTTATTAACGAGGCCTCTAATTTCTTCAATTTTTCATTATTTTCCTTCATTTTCCTCCTCGCATGCAACCTATGACCTTTCACCTTCCTTTTCTCCTAATTTCCAATATTTTCATAAATAATGTGCCAAAAACACCTTTTTGCCTTTCCAAAGCCTTAGCCATTGCCTTTGATAATTTCCCCTTAGCCATAAGCACAAAAATTGATGCCCACTAGGATATTTTTCCAAACATTCAACTTGGAATATGTGTCCCTTTCTCGTGGTATTATTACCTTTATTAACTTTTATTACATGAAATTTTAACCTGGGGTTGTTACAAAAAAATCTAGTTTGGAATTTGGATTCTAATTTTAATTTATGTGTTATATAGTAAAATAATTTGTAAAAACATATATGAAGCAAGAATTATATTGTTTTGTGAGGTGTAGTAGGAGTGGGACGGGTACTAATAAACCTAATAGATCAACAAAATTTAATTTCTCGTTAAATTAGGACACACAACTAACAATTAAGAAAAATATTTCACTTTATTCATGGGGATTTGACTCACAAGCTCAAGACATATTATCGAGTTGGTGTTTGTAGGAAACTTCAATATTATCATCAAATCCATGCAAGTGCACGAAGCAAACACTTATATGGTAATGGGTTGAAACTTTGTAAGAGTTCATAAAAAAACTCTCAACTTCAAGGAAATATTTTTTTCCCATGTCCTCTTAAATCATAATGACAATGTTGATTTGTTGGCTAAAGAGGCGACTTCCCTATTGCATGGATTCCTCCTCACCTCTTTTGGAAATCACAAATCCCAACTTGCTTTATTGTCTAAAAACCTCATTATTTTAATTTTTCAAAATTGTTTTTCCCTTTAATTTTTTTCCACCCACACAAATCATGTAATCCTCATGTCAGCAACAATATGCCATATGTTGCATCCACTCTTGGAATCCCTCCATGACATCAAGTGGGGAGTAATATTCCATGGCTAGTAATCAATCGATCATTTATCTCCTACTTAATTGACATGATTATCCTAAGTGGGATAATCTCTACATTGTGTGAAATGGGTAGTCTTCTTTGGTTTTTGAGCTCCATAAGCACATGTGGTCATCCCATGAGTGTTTTCCTTTCTATGATAGTCCTATAGGTTATTCTCTGGGCTTATAATGAGTTTAAACAATCGTGACCCAACCCCCCCCCCCCCCCCAACACACACACCTCAATGGAAACCTCTCTTAAATTATGGAGCATTGATTCTTAGGTAATTCAAGGAAAACTTTTCTAGAAGTTTTTTGCTCTTATATTTTCCCTATTTCACCGTGCTCATCCCTTTGCATATTTAGGTTTGCCGCCTTTAGTTTATTTCAATGGCTTTCCCTGTGAGGCATTCATCCTTGGTGTCACTTTCCCATGTTGACCTCAATTATTTATTTTTCCTTAGCCACAATGTGGCATAGGTCCTCTCCTCCTTCCAATTCTGAAAAATATTGTAGGTGCTCTTCAATTGAGTTTGGAAATCAAATGGCAATAACATTGTGCTAGAGTAGTCGAAGTGAATACATGGTATGTAGAATCAAGTTTGTGACCAAGAAATGAAAATAATCTTTAGCACATTGTCAACATATGGAGAATTTTGTTGAAAATGGCACCAAGAAAGATTCTAATTTAATTTTCCCTTGAATTAAATTATAAGCAAATTGTAATTCCATAATCATCATCCAAATTGTACAGTTGGTGTATGCAGTCAGAGAAAGGTCCTAGATGGATTGCGTAGTATTGGATGGGTATTTCACTAATTAATAGGGGCTAACTATCCAAGGAAACAATGCAAGGAAATAGGGACTTGGGCAAGCCAAAATTTGGTTAAGTATTGGCCTAGGTTTGTCTAGGAAGTAGTGAGACAAATAGAGATAGTGCAGATGTTTCTGAGGTTGGAGAAAAGCATTATAATCTTCTCGTATTTTCTGACTAATGCAATATATAGATAGCGAGGTGTTTAGCCTAGGCTTTCCCTAGGAAATAATTATGCAATTTGTTGATTGAATTCTTTCTCAAGTATGCTTCGTGATTTCACGTTCGTCTAAATTAGTTTCCGCAATTGGTAGAGTAGATTCAAGTCTATTGTTTTAGAAAATTACAATTAGCAGTTTTAATCTACAAGGATTTCTACATGGTATCAGAGCTGAAATCAATATAGAAGTGAAGAATACGAGTTTGTTTTGTGCATGTGAATTTAATTTGCAGTATCATTCTTCAAGGTTAGCAGGATGTCGTTCTATGGATTGAGACTTGAGTATGCCCTTGAGGGCAACTCAAATTACGTAGCTTGGAAGGACAAGATGGAGGCAGTGTTGGAAGACAACGAACTAAATAAATTCATAAACAATGATATTCCCAAGCCTCCAACAATTGATGCTCAAGATTTGGCAAACTAGAAGGCAAGCCAAAATCTTGTTCGAGATCAAGAAGGATCCTACTGGAAGGTGTTCGAGATCATATTATCTCGAACCTCCATGGGAAGGAAACTCTATATGCAATGTGGAAGGACTTGGAAGATTTGTTTCAGAACAACAATGATCACAAGAAGTTGGCACTGAAGGATAAGCTCATGAAAATCAAGATGGAGAAGGGTGACACAATACCAAAGTACTTGACCAAGTTCGCCCAATGTCAGGATGAGCTTGGAAGTGTTGGTGTAACAATTGTTGAAGATGATTTGGTCAACCTAGCACTTCTAGGCCTTCCCAAGAGCTCGCACAGCTACCAGGATTTGGTAAATGGGAGGGAGAAGCTACCAAAGTGGGAGTGTTTGTGGTCTGACTTGGTGCAAGAAGAGATTCGACGGAGCACCAGAGATGGGACCTCATCCAAATAAGCAGAAGAGGATTTTGCATTAGTTAGAAAATAAAATAAATCCAAGGGAAATAAGTCCCAAGGTGAGGAGGGCAAGAGGAAATACTTGTCCAACATCAAGTGCTTTCACTGTCACGAGTTTAAACACTATGCCATGAAATGTCTATAGAAGAAGGCAAGCAAGAAGGAGCCTGCAGTAACAATAGTAGGTGAAGCTCTAGCTTCTCAATTCAAAATTGATTTCACTCTCATTGCATGCATGGAAAGCACTGCAATGGGAAGCATGTAGTATCTCGACAGCAATGCCTCATTCCATATGACGGGGAATAAAGATCTCTTCAATGAATCAGAGGAGAAAGACCTCAGCATAACATAGAGTTTGGAGATGATGGGAGGTATAGCGTGACTAATATCAATACAATTACTTTTCAAAGGGAGTCTGACTCCCCTCTAAGACTCACATATGTGTTGTTTGATCCAAACTAAAGAATAATCTTATTTACATCGTGGTATTGGAAGATCGTGGCTACGATGTGATATTTATCACAGGGAAGGTTTTCCTTAGGCACATCACCACAGGATAGGTGAAGCAAATCGGTGTGCAAGTAAAGAACCTGTATGCACTTAAGATAGAAGATGCATGCAAATCATTAAGGAGCAAGGCAAAGGTTAGAGAATTGGTAGTTGAGAGGGAGCATGTTAGACCTCTCAAAATGCAGCCTCATAAGAAGCTTCAAAAAGTTTTGGAGCAACTACAATTGGAGAAGCAGAGAGGAGACATGGTGCAACCATCCACTCAAGTATAAACCTCCAGTATGGGGGAATTTTGAGCCAAGTGGGAAGAGGGAGCACATGCAACCATACCTCCAGGTGAGAGGTGGGGTGATGTAAAGTAATAGTCCCAAGAGTGCAGAAATTTGGGCAGGGTCCATTGAGCTATTTTTGCCTCATGGATCATTACCTTGCTACGAGGGCCCACAAGATATAGTAACAGGATGGATCAGTGGAATTTGATGCAGTCAGATGCCATAGGGACAAATGCAGAGACTAGCATCAATCATATACTTGGGAGCATAATGCAGAGTCGGCAGCAATACAAATGGTGCAGTGCAAAGTCACCGACAACGCAGAGTTTTTAGTAGACAGTGAAAAGTCACCGACAATGCAGATTTTTCAGTAGACAGTGCAGTAGTTAGTAGAAGTTGAGACTCAGGTGATAGATGCATTATACTGATCAAAATTGATTCAGTTTGTTTTTTGTTATGCTTTTCAGTTTTAGATGTTGTAGTAGAAAGAACACCAGTGAGAAGTGTTGCATGGAGAACATTCCATAGGTACTGGATTGAGATACAGTTGAATCTCTTTCTTGTTGAGAGGGAGTGTTGAAAATGGAAACAAGAAATGTTAAGAATGGAACCAAGAAAGATTCTAATTTAATTTTCCCTTGAATTAAATTAGAAGAAAATTGTAATTCCACATCTCATGACAACTTGCCCGAGTTAACTAAGTTAGTTTGACTTAGTTGGTTTATTTAATTCGAGTTGAGGGTCTAACTTGAGTCATGTAGAGTGGTTCCTACTTTTTAGGAGCCCTGGTCGAGTTGTAATTAATTAATTTAGTTTTTCCGAGTTAAATTCAATTAAACTATTCCAACTTTTGGAGGAACTAGTGGGACGTCAAGTAGCGGGGTGTGTACTTCATGATTAACTAGTTAACTCATAAATCAACCATAAATAAATCACACATGTGTGACTTGAGAGTTACCCAGTTGAGATTGGAGTTCAAGGGCAGTGTACTATCAGTTGTATAATCATCCAAATTGTACAGGTGGTGAATGCAGTCGGAGAAAGGCCCTAGATGGATTGCGCAATATTGGATGGGGATTTCCCTAATTAATAGGGGCTAATTATCCAAAGAAACAACACAAGGAAATAGGGACTTGGGAAATCCAAATTTTAGTTAAGTATTTGCCTAAGCTTGTCTATGAAGCAGTGAGACAAATAAAGATAGTGCAAAGGTTTCTCAGGTTGGAGAAAATCATTATAATCTTCTCATATTTTTTTACTAATGCAATATACAGTCCCCGTTGGGGGTGTCCAATCAACGAGACAGGTGGGCGACAGAAAGCTATGGTCGAAC
Organism: Pinus albicaulis; assembly: GCA_034641835.2. Lineage (NCBI taxonomy): Eukaryota > Viridiplantae > Streptophyta > Pinopsida > Pinales > Pinaceae > Pinus > Pinus albicaulis. The sequence goes on along the minus strand of CM076584.1, from coordinate 574,358,621 downwards.
CAATCCCTAACCACATGCCCGCCAACTCACTAACCTCCCACGCTTGAGAGGTAATGATCCTCGAGGCATGAAAACTTACAGCAAAAGAGGTAGCAGATAAGCGTGTAGCAGACGAGAGGCAACTCATTCGGCATTCGCGGGCGATGGTGAAGGTTAGTGATCCGGTCTTTGTATATGAGCATAAGCTAGCTCTCAAGCCTTGGCTTGAGCTTCGCTGGTAGGAGACGAGGTGGGTACAAGTGAAGACGGGTAGTTGTGGCTGGCGTCTGAACACCAGGAGGAATCCTGGCAATGGCAATAGCACACTACATTAGGAGACGGGCGAAGGTGGTGAGGGTGATTTCTCAGCGTAAGGAGCGCCTGTTGACAGGTGGTTCTGGTGCTCCATCCAGGCTACAGAAGTAAGCTAGTGGATTGTGTAGGAAGGGTCCTACCCCATCCAGGCCCCAGGGTGGTTTTTCCTTGGGCTCACTGAGCACTTCGACTCTCCTGCGATTAGCATTTGTGGAAGGTGGTGAATTGGCACCTCATCTAAGGGCGTAATTGTGGTTGGTGGCGGTATAGTGACTCTCCTCCACGTCGCTCGGGAGGTGTTCATCGATAAAATTGGTCGAGGTTTCAAGTATTGTACGGTGGTTTTAGGGGCTGTTGGGCCCAATGTGACTTGGCGCTACAGCCCAGCAAAGGGTGGGGGGTGTTATAAAAGTGCATGCTGAGAGAGAGAGGACGGGCTTGACGTGGAGGTATTGGGCGTGGCATGGGGAATCGCCAAGTATTCGGGGACTCGAGTTCACACTCAGAATCCACCGAGAGTCAACATTCGGTGGCAGCCATGGCAGTATCTCCGGCTCAGTCACCGTGACAGGTTGAGGTTCCAACCACCCTTGAATCAATTTCAACCCAATTCCAGCATATCCAGCTCAACCTGGACACTTTGTGCCAACAAAGGTATGAAGATCATAATGAACTCGTGACCTACATTAATGTTATTCAACACCTGCAGAATGAGACCCTTGAAGCTCTAGAGAGTCTACGTCGTCTTATGCGATGCTCTCATGACCAACTCTGAGCTTTAGAGGCCCAAGTGGACCATATTGACTACCATATGCACAACCAAGGATGCATCTTCGCAGCTCCTCTGGCAGGTCCTCTGCACCCTCCTCCATGATGATAATGTTGTTTTGGTTGTTTTGTAATTTTGTGCATATAATAACCAAGAGCATCGTATGCCTTGGTGATCATCCAAGTATTTCTAAGCCACTTCATGCCTTCTCGGTTGCCTAAATGTAACACAACTATGCTATTCTCTACTGTAAATTTTGATATGATAATATAAACTAGACTTTGACCGAAAAATAAATAAATAAATAAATAATGCAATATACAGATTGTTGGGTTTTTAGCTGAGCATTTCCCCAAGAAATCATTATGTAATGTATTAATTGAATTATTTCTCTTATATGCTTCATTATTTCACGATCGTTTAAATTGGTTTCCGTGATTGATAGAGTAGATTCAAGTCTATTATTTTAGCAAATTACAATTAGCAGTTTGAATCTACAAGGAATATCTACACATTTCAACCTTGAATAATTTTTATTTTTTTTTGAAGAAAAATAATGCAAATTTGGTAGCGTTATCCATAGCTCAAACACAATCTACCAAAGGTTCCCATGTAATGGTTAAATAGTACATAATTAATCAAGAGCAAATGAAGCAAGGGAAAGACCGATTGACTCAAGAATAATACCGAGGAGAACAAGAACTGGTCAACCTTGACATGAAATTGTAAAATATTGAACCGTTTTTATGCTTTGCAAAACAATTTTACTACATGGCACTTATGTAAATCTATACGAATTATGTCTTTAGGAAACTAAATGTCTTCCAACTCCCTTTTTGTATAAGGAGGGAAGTTAGTTATACTCAAATTTTTGTAATGAAATACTTTGTTGTTATGTAATTATCTATTGAGATTTGAAGTGGATTTTTAAAATATAAAACACAACCATTTCTATAATAATAATAATAATAATAATAAAGCTATATTTTTTTGTGATCCTTTCCATTATGTACTCATGAAATATGGTGTTGTGTAAGGAATAAGCAATAGTTTGACTTTTATGTTTTTTAGATTAAGTAACTACAAGTTCATGGTGATTTTGAAATTTTGATGGACCATTCTAATATAAAACATAAAATTTAAAATATCTTGTTAACCCCAATAACGAATGTAGTAATGTAAACCAAAACCAAAAATTTGATGACATTTTCTTTATTCATTAATACATAAAATCTAACACTATAAGGCTAGTCAAGAACAAGGTTCAAAGTTATTACAACATATGCATTATGAGCTCATTGTGTCATTTGTGAGAATTTAATGTGGGTAGGGGGGATAGCAATAATTTTTCCCATTACTCAAGATAAACCCAATCGATGATATGTTTAAGACAACATGATGCATATTCCAATTTGACACTTAAGATATCAAATATCAAATATCAAATATATTAATTCTTTTTTTTTCAAGCTAAACAATATAACTACCGACATAGTTACAAACCAATGACCATTGCATAAAAGTGCTTTAATAGTGCACTTATTCACTTGCTATTTTACACTTTATAAACAAAATAAATAATTTAAAAAACTAATTTAAAAGCATATAGAACTAATTATAAGAAAATTCTTATGGCAAGGGGGCAAATCAGAGACCAATAAATTTAGTTTGGTAAATTGGAAACAAGTTATTGCCCCGTATGAGAAGGGAGATATTTCTATTTGTCTCCCTGGATTAATGAACATTGCCTTTGGTGCAAAGATCACATGGAGATTCATTACAGGCGATACCACCCAATGAAAATAAATCCTTGAGGCAAAGTACTTGAATTCCTCTCGGAAATGTCTTCTCGTAGCAAAAATGCCCATAAGACCTTGCACTCAAATTTGGAAATTACTCAAAAAAGTTCTGCCACTAGTCAAAGAAAATACTTCCAGAATTCCAGGTGGTGGACATGACATAAATATTTGGAGATACAACATTTTGGGTAAATCCCCTCTCTTTGACCTTCAAGGCATCCTACCTCTTAAGACATGGATGATAAATAAAGAAAATTATTCTCTTGCTCAAATATCATAGTGGAATCAACGTGACAACTCATGGAAGGGTTGGTCTCTCCCAACCTTTCCAAGTGATCTCAATATTCAATGTAATATGCTCCTCACCCACCTCAAGGGAGTAGCTCCTATTTGTCTTGGTAAGCAAGATAACTTCAAATGGCTTCCAACAAGTGGAGAATTTTCTGTCAAAACAAGTTATGGCAAGCTCCTAGAAGAATACTTCCACCTGGAATGGCCTATTTGAAAATCAATTTGGAAGATTGAAAGTCTTCCTAAAATAAAAATCTTTATCTGGACTATGCTAAAGGGAAAAATCCTAACAACTGAAAATCTTAGGAAAAAAGGCATTCACGGTACCACATGGTGCCCATTGTGCCAAAGAGAGGAAGAAACAATCCAACCTCTATTCATAAGTTGTAAATTCGTTCAAGAATGTTGGCTTCAGCTGGTCAACCATATCGAGGTCACTATCAATTCAAATATCTCCCTCTCAGAATTGTATGATACATGGAAAACAAGTTATCCATATTCCTTAAAAACAAAGAGGTTATGGATAAGTCTTCCATCTTTCTTATGTTTGCAAATATGGCTCACCAAAAACAAACAAATATTTCAAAACATGAAGCTGAAAGTCAAAAAAAAATTGGCTAAAATTTGGAGTCTAGCATCTGAATTCCTTTTAGCAAAGGGATATAAGAATTTGGATGAAAGCCTCCTCCAACATGAAGAGAAAAATTGGTTCAAATTTTTTTAGACAAATCTCACATTATGGTCTGTCCTCTCAGAACTGCTCCCATCAAGTCTAATAACTGGAAAATCCATCTAACTAAAAGGGAATTGTCGATATGGTTAAAATCCCTTAGGAGACCTTGTTTCCTTTTTGATGGAGCATCAAATTCCAATCCAGGTAACACAGGTACTGGGGGATACATCATTGATCAATTGAATGAAAATTTGATTTCCTTTGAGTGGGGCCTTGGTATAGAAACAAATAACAAAGCAAAGGCATATGGATTTTTATTGGGCTCCCAAATCCTCAAGAAGTTTTTTTATATGAATCCAGTCATCATTGGGGATTCCTCAATCCTCATACAAAAAATGGTTATGAACACGAAGCCTAAAAGCGCTAACCTTAGTCAAATCATTTTCAGAATTCAACACAAGCTCAAAAATTTAGGAAATGTCTCTTACTATCATGTTCTAAGAGAGAACAATAAAATCGTTGACAAGCATGCTTATAATAATGTCTGCCTCAGACCCCAAGGAGAAGTTAAAATTGACAATGACATTTTCTCCAAAACCGTTCCTTAATCCTTTCCTCTCCTTCACTTTCCCTCTTTCCCATCCCGATATCAAAAGCAATCATATTCAACTCTTGTCCTTTCTGCCAAAGGTCAATGCCAAAATATTTATGAATACCTCCACAGTCAAAGCACCTCTCTCAAGGCTGAATTGTATCCCCTCTCGATTTCATTCCAATGCCATTTGCGCTTCTCCATGCCATCGAAATGATCACTAGTAGAAAATGATGAAATTAGTGACTAGGTGACTAAAAAAGTTAGTCACCGCAATTATTTCAAGTGAATTACTACTAAATTTGAGAAATTTTAAGTGACCGAACTAAAAATGACTAACTTAAACGACTAATTTAGTTTAGGGATAAAATATATGACTATATAATAAGTGACCAAACTAAAAGAGACTAACTAAAATGACTAATTTAGTCCAAGACTAAAATATATGACTAGATAATAAGTGACCAAACTAAAAACAACTAACTAAAATGACTAATTTAATCTAGGACTAAAATATATGACCAAATAATAAGTACACCAAGTATAGGAATTAGTCATTTATGTTAATAATTGTTAATTGTGTCACTCTAGAAATGAAAAATTGCAATTTTGATACTGAAGTGTGATTTGGCTGAATTTTATTGGTTGTAGTGTATTTTGGTGGCACAATGGGAAGCTTCCACATGGCCCAACTAGAGGCCACCACGTGATGCCTCCACATTGGATAAAAAATTGTTAAAGGTTGAAAGGCCTTGGCAGGAATCAAACCGACGACCTTCCATAACAAACTCCAAAGCCTTACCATCTCACCTATAGGTGGTTCTCAACCATAATGTCTGCCACTTATATTTGAACAACATGTATGGGTGCGTTGGGAGGAGGGGTCGAGCGGTGAGCCCTGACCCCTAGTCGTATCACACCCACAAGACCCATCGCGGAGGCAGACTGAGTAAAGGAGCATGGACCAACCCCAACTCCTAGTCATTTTCATATAAGCCCATGTTCACTTAGTCATGTTCACAAACCCTCTCTCTCTCTCTCTCTCTCTCTCTCTCTCTCTCTCTCTCTCTATATATATATATATATATAATTCGTGGATATGGTTGCAATATTCATGCATGATTTCAAAATATATTTTCATTGATCTTTTATTCTTAGGATTTGTAGGAAAATTATCTAAAAATAAAATCTTTGAAGATAACTTATACTCTAGTTAATAACATATTTACCATAATTTAATTTCCATTATAATTTGAGTAAATATTTGCATAAAAAATGGATATGAATACCTAACAAGGGTTACTTCCATCATTATTTATGTGTTCCTTAACACTTATGTAAAAGTAAAACTATAAATGTGTAGTTTTATTAGTGGTTACTACCCACCAAGTAAATAATTTGTCCACTTCACTTCTCATTTTTTTTTTCAAATTTCCAAAACAAATCTATATAGAATTGTAAACATATCTATATAAAATTATATTTTACTATTGAGTGTTGTTAATTTAAAATATAGGTAAATAATTATAAATATTCAATTTCCTAAGTATTTAAAAGAAAATTAACTTGCGAATCAATATAAAATTCTATTTTCCAATTAAATATTTTCAATTTAATCTATATTGAATTCTATTTTCCAATTAAGTATTATTAATTTAAAATAAAATATATATAAATAATCATAAATATTCAATTTAGTAATTAACTGAAAATAAAATTAGCCTTCCAATCTATATAGGATTCTATTTTCCTTATTGAGTGTTATTTATTTAAAATATTTTTAACTAATAATAAATATTCAAATGTGTAACTATAAAAAATAAAAAGGCGCCATAATGAATATCCTTTCAATTGTGTAACTATATGAAAATAAAAAGGGTGCCATAGTGAATATCATTTCAGAAAAACAGTGTTGTCCGCCCCATTCGACCTCTTCAATCATCTAGGGCAAACAGTGATGAAAACCCCAAAAATAACAAAAGAAAGAGCAAGATGTTGGATCACGCCGGAGGAATTGGAAAATTTACTGTAAAAGGAAGCAGAGTACTCATCTAGAGAACTGGGCACCACTGCAAATACATGGGTGCAACCTAACGTAAGTGGCGAAGGACTAGCAGCTCGTGAGGGGCACAATGCTGCACTCATTGATCACAATCTATTTATATTTGGAGGTTTTCTAAAAGCTCAAGATGAATATGAGGAGATATATTACAACGACCTTTACATACTAGACACAGGTAATCCACTCTATTGTCAGTCTCCTCTATTGTTTATGTAGGGTTATGAAATTTATTCGGTTGTTGAAAATTTCATTTCATAAATTGATTTGTGGATGCATGTTGATGTTCCCTTCGATGGTTTATTTTTTGATTATTTTACATTTATGTTGGTTTGCTACCATAGAAATGGCATAGCACACATTGAAATTTAATTACATTGTTGGAAAATCTAACTTTGTATTGGTAGGACGTATGTCTTTTTATATTTTTTCCTCTTTATTATGTTCTTTTCTTCTTTTAGGATTATGCAAATTTTTTTTTAAATTTTAACAATCTTTTTCCCAGTTTTTGGATGTTTTGGTTCTACTTCTATGGTTACTTGTGGCATTAAGGCTTATTTATCATTTTCTGTGTGGAGATAGGGCCAATTTAATAACTGGCTGTTGAGATCTCAAAGAGTTTTTAGATCTATGGTGAACACTTCAACAAACCCTAATCTAGCCGAACAAAAAGCTTAACAACAATTTAATAATGATCACACTGGAGATGAAACTATCCCATGAGCTTGAAAAACTTAAAAATGAATTCAACACAAGATTGAAAAGTTCACTGTACAACCACAAGTGCTTAAGAAGATCATAAGGATTTTTAAGATTTACAGTAAACACTTCAACAAAGCCTAATGCAGCCAAACAAAAACAACTTAACACTTTAATAATGATCACACTAGAGATCCCCGGATGCGGGTGAATAGACAGGCCTTACTGGAAGGCCACGTGGCCTCTCCGCTATCATGTAGCTAGCCTCACCACGAGGCGGCACCTGCTTCAGGCGTGAGAGCCTTAAATAACCTCAGCTAGTTGACGGCCTCATTCATTTATGGGCATTCACTTTGGTGTACTGAGAATTCATTTCTGCCTCGACCGCTTCATTGCATTCACTGGCCTTTTATGGGCAATGGCCCCATCTCCCCCCTGCATTCTTCACGCACCTCCATCCGGTTCTCTCTCAAGCTTTCTTTGCAAGTTCTTGTTCTATGTTATGGTTGTCCTCGTTGTGCATCTATTGCTCACACCGTCGTCCATCAACCCTCCACTCATCTGTTTCACGTTGCTGCGCATTCGTCCCCTGCTCATCAGTCTCGTTCTGCTCACTGTGTCCCTCCCTTTCATCCCTAGCACTCCACAGAAATCATGCCTCGCCACCATCGTATGCGTTTCCGTAGTGGTGGTGGTCCCTCTCGCCCTCCAATTCCACTCTTGGAGGAGCGCATTGTGGCTTTCTTGGTGGCCTTGGATGCACCAAAGGTTTCTGACCCCGAGATTCTTTAAGCCCATCTCTCAATTCAAATTCCAGAAATTCAACAAGACAATTCTAGCTTTGGTTCTAGGAAGAGGCCGAGAAAATCCACACTCTCTCGCTCTTCTTCCCCAATGCCCAGAAAAATGGTGGCCCTACCTATCAAAACCCTGGAGGAAACCTCTTATAGCATGGGCAACATCTTTGCTGAAGGTGTCAGACAACCTGACAATGCGGAAGACATAGGCGCTTGCTCCACCTCCATGCCAGATCTGGCTCCTCAGCTCTCCAAGAAGGAGGAAGCTCTCTCTGACGATGGGTGCTACATTGTGGAAGAACCTCTGCATATGCAACAACAGGACGCAAAGGACCAGCTTCAGTAGTGCCATCGCTCCTTTGTCTCCAGTATTTTCAGGCCTTGCTACATTTTCTTTGCTTACTTTTCTTATGAACAATAATCTTAGTTTTATGACTACTCTGTCAACCGCTGGTTTCCCCATCTGGGGCAAATCCTCCTATGTTTTATGGTACTCTCTATGAGTTGGTTTCCTCCCTGGGGCAGCTCCATTTCTTATTTTTTGAACTATCTTTGTGAGCTGGTTTCCCCCCAAGGGGCAACATAATTGTACTTTTTTGTACTATATAATAGAAATTAGTCTTATTCAGAAGAAAAAAAAATGATCACACTACAGATGAACCCATAGAATCAGCTTGAGAAAGAAATCCAACATAAGAGAAAAGATCACCATCCAAACACAAGAACTCAAGAAGAGAGTGCTATAGGTAAGCTGCATCGAGGATTTTTTCAATTAAACAACTTGAATAAATGATTTACTATCGAAAATGTAGCGAGCAAGGTATTTTGGCTTGTGCCTTAGCTAGTGAAGACCTCGAATTGTCTTGATGAGTTAGACTTCAGTTAGGATGAGTTATTTCTAGTTTACTAGAATAATCATCAATTTAGCATGCGTGGAGTTCGAGCTTCAGTTATAAGAGGATTTTTCGTCAGTTTAACTACATGATTGGGTGGCAGTTATGAGTTCAGTTAGAACGTGTTCGAGCTTTAGTCTTGATTGAAGGAAGAACGAGTTAAGAACTCCAATGTTGATTGGAGGGAGAAAGAGTGACACTCTGAGTTAACTCGTCAATCAAAAAATTGAGTTCTAAATCTAAAATAGCCTAATTTACTATTTAGCATGGATCGAATTTATAAAGAGAGGAAAAATACACGAGGAAAGGAAAATTGTTTTATGCACAAAGGATTGTGTGACAAGACATCTCATGAGTTTGTGAGAGGAGCCTTGATTGTGGAGAGTGCAGGAATTGTGTCCTAAGAAATAGGAGGAACAAGAGAACTAGGGAATAAGAGATTGATTTTGTGCAGAGCTTGTGTCCTAAGCAGTAGTATGTCACAAGTGTGCAAGATTAAGGAGAAGAGAGCAGGGTTTGCAGAGCAAGTCAAGGCAGCAACAGAGGATCAATTATGTGCAGGAACTGAGATCAAGTTGTGATCAAGGAAGGCCAAGATCAATTATATTAGCTGAGATTTTTGTGAGAAGAAGAAAACTTTCTCAAGAGAGACAGATTGCTTTGTAATAGATCCAAGTGCTCAATAACAATCAATAAAATAGGCACATCAAGGAGGAAGATTTTCCCTATTGGGTTTCCTGAAGAAAAAAAAAGTGTGTCTTTTGTGTGATTGTGTCTTTGTTGAGAAATTCTGAGTTTAACCCTGGCCAGATGCTGCATATAGTGTTTTAGTTGCCTTTTCTAATCACAAACTTTCCAATATACCAGGAAAAAGTAAATAAATCAACTTACTTCACCAAGCATCGTCCAAGATATACCATAAGCATCCATGAAAAGAGACCACACAATTTCCAATTGCACCCAAGAAAGAAAAGTCACTCAACTCTTCCATCCATAACCAAATTGTAAGAGAGACAAATCACAGAAATTTTAGACCTTCTAAGAGATTTCTCCCCCAAATCCAACCATGATAAAATGAAAGGAAAGCACCTATATTTATAGAGGAGGTGCTCAATTTTCCTCGCAGTGAAATATTATTTTACTAAGCTAAAATCCCCAATTCTAGCTTAAGGAGGTGCAAAGGCCCTCTTGTATAATTAATTAACGAAAATTACATGAATTTAGGGGAATTCATGCCACATGTACAATGATGAAGGGGAATGATCCCTCACAAAGTGCCCATATCCATAAATGAAGGGGATGAAGGGCTTGTTGGCATGGCATCCAGCCTCCCAAGGCCCATCAACAACATAGCTTACCTAAGAAGTCTTTAAATCTGCCCACCAAAAGCCTCTAAAGTGGGCAGAGAACTCCAAAATTCTCCTCCAAGGTGGGTACAAGGGCTCCCAATGCCATTGACTAAGTGGGAGAGGGGGACCTTCAAGTTCCTAGATAGCTGTAACAATCCTCTACTAAACAAGGGAGTTCCACCTCCAAATGTCTTTCAAAGTGGGCACTAAACCCTTTTTCTCTGATATAGGCTCATGTACCTCCAATAAATGACCCTTCAAAGGGTGTATAGACCTTCAAAATATTTATTATAAGGGTCACAAAACCGTTATGACGTGGGCACATGGCTCACAAATCAAGGCAAAGGAATGACCAAAGGGAAAACTATGCCTCCAAGATTCCTCCAAGAGTAGAGTGCTTCAAAGTGAACTCATCTGGCTCCTTTAAAGGTGGGAAAACTCATCCTCTGGGTCCTCATAAGCTGGATTGAGCACCCCATTTCTTCCATGTGTCTGTTTATGCAAAGAAATGGGCTCTTTAATAGGAAATCCCCCATAGGATGAGAAAATTACTCCTAGCAATGGTCACAAGAATTTACACGCACAGGTAAGCCCATCGTAAATTTCAATTAACATGTGTAAAAATCACCTTAAATAAAGGTTGGTTCCAACAACAAAATTTTATTTTGGCCCAAATTTAGGTTGTCCTCCCCCCCCCCTTTAATTTTATTTTTTAATTCCAGTGCACATACCTATATATATTATACACAGAAGATATACCTTACACCAATTAATTATCTTGGGCAACTTCTGCTATGAAATTAGGCATTGTTCTCTGTATTCTCTTCCTCCCTTTAGGTTCCAAGTTAGTTCAGGACTTGGTTTATGATTGCAGGCAGAATTTATGTGATGTCCTATTTACATTTGCATGCCTTGCTAAAGGTCTATTCTCAGCCTCTACTTCTGCAGATGACAACGTTCCAAAAGATGCACCTATAGCCATCATGTTAGTTGTCTTCCCAAATTCTTTAAACTCCAGTGATCATGTGTTTGGGAGTTTTAGTTGCTTGATGTCGAGTGTTATTGAAATAGGATGGGACTGTAATGACTACATTCAAGACATACCTCCCTAGATAGGCTTACAAATTTACACTCCTCTTGTCTTTGTCAATATGAATCCTTAATTAGAGAGGCCCATCATCTACTGACCACATCTTTCACTCTTTGTGCCATTATTAGAGAGGCCCATCATTTCTCTTTAAAAATATTTTGTTGATTTGTTGAATTCTGTAAGGCATTTGACTCTGTCATGAGAGAGGCGTTGTTTTAGAGGTGATACGACATTGGCTTCTATAATGAGACTATATGAGTTAGTGCTTGGTCATTTCTGCACTATCGACATCTTCTTAGACTACCTTAGGAGTACTATAGAGGTCAAACAAGAATTCCCTCTCTCACTAACTCTCTTTGGGTTCTATATCGATGAGATGGACTCCTTTCTTAGGAACACATATAGGATGGTGCTGATTGTCTTCTACCCGATGTCTTGATCTCCTTGCTTTTAGTTTTCAACAACATGATCCTCTTCGCACCTCACCTAAGGGGTTGTAGAGGCAAATTGAGGCCTTTTCCAACTCTTGTGATATTTGATAGTTGAAATTTGAACTTAGTAAGACTAATATTATGATCTTCAACATGTCTCAGCATGCTCTCCTTGACTACCATTTTTATGTTGGAGGGGCTAGGATTCATATTACTATAACCTACACATACTTGAGGGTCAGATCTTAGGAGTATAGCTTAGCTTGAGGCATGCTTTCTAGCCCCAAATTAATAAGGAATATGTTTTTCTTGGCTAAACAAATAGTTCTCTAGGACATCTCTTTCAAGATGCACTTCTTTGGACATGATCATTAGAGCCATGACCCATTATGGCTTCAAGGTCTGGGGACCTGGCTTGCTTTGGGTTGATTGGGATAGGATAGAGAGATTCTAAACCCTTATATTATGATGCTTCATCTACTGCTAACATGCAATTCCTCAATCTATCATCTAGGTGGAGTTCAGGGTATTGCTTCAATAGACCCCCCCTTGGTGTAATTGCTGTGGGTTCTTCTTAATTGCTTCAGTTAGTGGCCGTTTCTATCAATCAACTTGCCCCTTTTAGGTAATATTTGGAAACTCTAGGTAAGCCTCTACTATCTAAATGTGACTTAACCTAGGATATTAGAGAGGATATCTACAAACTACATCAAAATCACTTGGATTTCCCTCCTTGAGGGCATTAGCTTGAATATGTCATTTTATTATTTTGAATGCTTTATGTAGCTAAGTGACTCTTATTGTTAGGCCTATCTATACTATTAGACATTGGATGCACAACCTTAGTATTCCCCTTGGTTCATTCAGAGTGGGCTCCCACTAGCTTTGGTTTGAGATAGCTCACTGCGTCACACATCTCAAAGGGAATTTTCAGCTATGTGACTTACAAGAGATCAAGTTGGGGGAGAACATTGTCTTCAAATGTTCCATCTATTAGGAGATATGATCCAGGTGGATATTGGTGGCCACCCGCCTATTCCACTTGGGCCCCCACCATTGTCTTTTTCAGTTTTTCCGTTTTGGCATAACTTACTATTTTTAGCAGTTTTTCGGGTCCTGAACTTCCGGAGCCGTTTTGAGGCCCTAAACGACGTTTTTTGGGTATGAAAGCGCCAGCGAATTTTCTGATAAAATTTGTCCCGACAGCTGTAGTCCTCGGATAGAGCTTTCTAATGATGTATCATATGCGTCGAACGGAGATAGTATGCCAAAGTTACGTCCCTGGGAAGTTGAAACACCAATTTACCCAAACGGGGCCCATAGTTTTGGCGCTTCATCTCCTAGGGTTAGGTTTTGGGATGTTTAGGGTTCTCCATTGTTTCTCAATAATAAATAGGCCCTCGCGCCTCATTGTAAAGCAGTTCAGAGGTCTGTAGCCACCACATCTCTTCTCAGAGATAGCTACCAGTACCCTAGCTAGTTTTATTTCCATTGTCTGTAAGCAAATTTGAGTTCTTTGATATTAATGAAATGAAGTGTTATTTCCGCTGCATCTCTGTATTTATGGTTATGTGTTTATTCTGTTGCGTTCCTGCATAAATCCGGATCAGTGGTATCAGAGCGGTCTGCTTTTTCTCGATCCTTCTTTGCATGTCCCCAACGAGGTCGGGGTATAAGGAGCTAGGGCTTGATCTGGTGGAACCTTTGCAAGATCGGCCTTGCAAACATCGACAGACGCCCATGGGGGACGAAAAGAAAGATGAGGGAGCAGGAGATCCTATCAAAATATTGCTCGAGGAGGCCCTCGAAAAACAAAGGAACGCGATGATGGTGAACTTGCTCGAAAGGATCCTTCAACGGGCCCCGCCGCAGGCGGCGCATACGCATCCGATAGCCACTGCGGAGTTGCGAAATCCTTTGGAGTACAAGTAAATTTTGACATTCCCATATTTGAGGTCGGAATAGACGCGGAATCACCGAAGTAGATGTAGATGGTTGAATCTATTAGAGGGGATATTTCTCTTGTTCATGACTTTTCGGACGGGAAGATTATTTTTGCACTCTCCCGCTACCCCCATATTGGGGCGGTGGAAGCCTACGCGGAAACAAGGACCGGACGAACCCTCTCTTGTTCTTGGTTACTTTTGACTTGGAATTCTTTCGAGACGGCCGTCCGAACGTGCCTATCCTGTGGGGAGCTATGAGGACAAGTACATACAATGGACCACGCTGCGACAACAAAGGGATCGAGATGTGCATGAGCTGACGAATCTGTTCCATACCCTGCGCACAAAGTTGGGTATCAAAGATTCAGAGAAACATTTGGTGCTAAAGTATCGCAGCTGTCTGCACAGATACATTCAGGAGGAAATGGAGTTCCTCGACATCTCTTCGCTTGGTACGGCATACCGGTATGCTGCCAAGATTGAGCAGAAATTCAAACAGAAGAAGCGAGACTTTGGATCTGCGAATCAAAAGCAAGGAAAAGGTGCTTCCAAACCGCAGAACAAAGGACAGAGCCAAGGCATGGCGGCTAAAGACAACCCGTCAAAGCCACAAGAAAAGAACAACACAGTAAAGCCAAAGAAGGACACGGGAAAGTGGTGTGAGTTCCATAAGAGCTCCACTCACAACACAAGTGAGTGTCGGGCCAAGCAGTCGCTAGTGGCCGAGATGAGGGCTTCTGAGTCAGATGCATGCTATGACTCTGAATCAGAACCTGAAAAGGCGAATGAAAAAGGGAAATAGATTATTGATGCGGAGCCCAACGCCACTGTTGCCACTGCAAAGATCCAAAAGGAGGAACCGGAAGATCCAGAGGAGGAGGAACGTCTCTTCCACTCCCGGATGTGGGTAAAGGGCTCCCCGGTACAGTTCATTGTCGACAATGGGAGCCAAAAGAACCTCATTTCAGCAGACGCCGTGAAGCGGTTGGGCTTGCCGACCACAGCTCACCCACATCCATACACCATCGGGTGGCTTCACCAAGGACGAGATCTCCGCGTCAGCCAGCAGTGTCGCCTTCCCTATATCATCAAGCCCTTCACGGATGAGGTATTATGTGATGTTGCTCCTATTGATGTTTCTGATGTATTATTAGGACAACCATACTTGTGGAAGCGTCATGCTGTGTATGAGTCTCGACCTCGTGCTGTTATTGTTACTTTGGGAAATAAGTTGTACGGGATACCAGAGGTACCACCTCCTGCCGCTATCTCTTTGGTTACTGCAAAACAATGTAGTAAGCTCATTTCCCAAACCAGGAAATTCGTTTTCCTGATGATCCGCCCCCAGGGCAAGAAGAAGACTGTGGCCACGACCTCCAGACAGGGCCCCTCTGCACGACGACAACAAATGGATAAGGTCGTGGAGGAGTACGGGGACATCTTCACCTCACCCACGGGGGTTCCTCTGCACTGCCAGGTCAAGCACCCGATTGATCTGACCCCAGGTGCGCCGCTACCCAATGGACCGATCTATCGACGCTCTGTTCTGGAAAATGATGAAATCAAGAGGCAGATTCAGGAGCTGTTGCAGAAAGGTCACATCGGACCAAGTTCATCGCCCTGTGGGAGCCCGATCGTGTTGGTACAGAAGAAGGATGGGACGTGGAGACTCTGTATTGACTATCGGGCGCTGAACAAGATCACTGTCCGGAATAGGTACCCAATCCCACGGATTGATGACCTTCTGGACCAACTCCAAGGTGCAAAATATTTCGGTAAGATCGACCTGAAGTCTGGGTATCACCAGGTACCAATTGAACCCTCTGATGTGTGGAAGACTGCCTTCAAAGCTAAGGAAGGCCTTTTTGAATGGCTGGTCATGCCTTTCGGATTGACGAATGCTCCCGCAACCTTCATGAGGATGATGGACGACATCTTGCGGCCATTCACCAACTCATTCGTAGTGGTGTACTTGGATGACATTCTGATCTTCAGCAAGACTTGGGAAGAGCACCTTCATCACATCAGACAAGTCCTCCAAACACTGCGGCAACACAAGTTGTGTGCCAATTTGGAGAAGTGCACGTTTGGCATGACCCAGGTTCAATATCTGGGATACATTATTGATGAAAGGGGGGTGCATGTGGATCCAGCCAAGATCCAAGTCATTCGGGATTAGCCAGCCCCAACCACTATAACAGAGCTTCGCAGCTTTCTGGGTCTTGCTAATTTCTACCGTAGATTCGTGTTGGGATTCTCTCATATCACTTGGCCCTTGAGTCAAGTCACCAAAGGAGGAGCGAGAGCAAAATTCTTTTGGTCGGAACCTCAGCAGAAGGCGTTCAAAGAATTGAAAAATCGCCTCTGTTCTGCCCCAGTGCTCACCTTACCAGACTTGCAGCAGCCATTTGAGATCGAGACAGATGCCTCTGACTATGCTATTGGGGCAGTTCTTACTCAACAGGGACATCCAGTGGCATATCACGGTGAGACATTGTCTGAGACAGTTCGCAAGTATCCCACCTATGACAAAGAAATGTATTCCATTGTGCAAGCCTGTCGACAATGGAAGCATTACATTTTGGGGAAGGAAACGATCATCCACACAGACCACCGGCCCTTGCAGTTCATACAGACACAAGGGAAGTTGCAGAATGATCGCCATCAGAAGTGGTCCACATATCTGCAACAGTTTCATTTGAACATCAAGTACAAGAAGGGTAGCACCAATAATGTTGCGGACTGCCTCAGCCGACCACCGATCGTGGCGCTCACCACCGTGCTCAACTCTTGTGGGCACGAGACTTCTGATTGGCCGCTTCTCTATGAGAGTGACCCGGAATTCGGCCACACTTACAAGGCACTCTTGGGGGGCATGCAAGTTCCAAATTTTCACCTCCAAGATGCACTTTTATGTCACCTGGGACACCTTTGTGTTCCTTCAAGCGAGCGTGCCAAGATGATATGGGAAGCACACTACAGTCGAGTCGCTGGGCATTTCGGGGTCGAGAAAACGGTAGCAATACTACAGAAGTATTTCTATTGGCCGAACCTTCGAAAGGATGTCGAGAAGCACATCAGATCCTGCACTGCTTGTGCCATTGCCAAACCGACCATCAAGAAGCAAGGCCTATATACTCCACTACCTACCCCTAGTCGGCCGTGGGAATCCATCTCCATGGATTACATGTCGGGCCTGCCTTCTACTAAGAATGGAAATGACTGTGTTTTCGTGGTCGTTGACAGATTCTCGAAGATGGCCATCATGGCGGCTTGTAAGAAGAATATCACAGCAGAAGCCACTGCTAAACTCTTCTTTGAACGAGTGTGGGTGCACTTTGGGATCCCACAGTCTATCATATCAGATCGAGATAGCAGGTTCCTCGACACATTTTGGTCCAGCCTCTGGTCAATGTTGGACACAAAGCTCACCAAGTCCACAGCTTTCCATCCCCAAACAGATGGCCAGACAGAGGTCGTCAACAGAATGATTGTACACATTCTGCGCATGTACAACTCAAAGCATCCACGCACATGGGACGAGAGCCTCCCCTATGTACAACACGGTTATAACCGGGCTCTCCACAGTTCAATTGGCCATAGCCCCTTTCAGGTGGGCTTGGGATTCCAGCCACTATGTCCCATTGACATAGCCATGCCGTTTGCAGCTGCTCAGGCCGATTCAGCTCATGTCCAGTCTGAAGTTGACAAGGCAAGTAGCTTCATCGAGCGCATTCAACACATCCGCCAACAGGTTCATGATATATTGGACAGAGCCAATGCGAAGTACAAACAGCGCCATGATCAACACCGGGTGCCACACCACTTCCGGGTGGGCGACAAAGTATGGCTACATTTGCAGAAGGAGCGCCTCACTGGACCTCACCGCAAGCTTCGCCCGCTCCGATACGGGCCGTACACCATCACCAAGGCTGTAGGTAACGATGCCTTCGAGCTTAGTATTCCACCATTCCTTGGTCTGCACCCAGTCTTCAATGTGGATCGCCTTCGTCCTTACTTTCCACCTCTACTGGACACCTCGGACATTGCAGAACAACTCACACCAACAGAGTTAAACCCAGACTGCATGGAACAGGCCACCACGGATTGTATCATGGACATGCAAATCAAGAACACTCGTCAACAGCAGATCCAACTGTATCGGGTTGTCAAAGCTGGCCAACTCCTGCACCAAGGAAAGTGGTTCACCGGGGACCAAGTTCAGCAGAAATTTCCTCATCTCATGGAGGAACTTAACGCAATGAGGACCATTGCTTCCTAAGGGGGGAGGAATGATCCAGGTGGATATTGGTGGCCACCCGCCTATTCCACTCAGGCCCCCACCATTGTCTCTTTCAGTTTTTCTGTTTTGGCATAACTTACTATTTTTAGCAGTTTTTCGGGTCCTGAACTTCCGGAGCCGTTTTGAGGCCCTAAACGACGTTTTTTGGGTACGAAAGCGCCAGCGAATTTTTTGATAAAATTCGTCCCGACAGCTGTAGTCCTCGGATAGAGATTTCTAATGATGTATCATATGCGTCAAACGGAGATAGTATGCCAAAGTTACGTCCCTGGGAAGTTGAAACACCAATTTACCCAAACGGGGCCCATAGTTTAGGCGCTTCATCTCCTAGGGTTAGGTTTTTGGGATGTTTAGGGTTCTCCATTGTTTCTCAATAATAAATAGGCCCTCGCGCCTCATTGTAAAGCAGTTCAGAGGTCTGTAGCCACCACATCTCTTCTCAGAGATAGCTACCAGTACCCTAGCTAGTTTTATTTCCATTGTATGTAAGCAAATTTCAGTTCTTTGATATTAATGAAATGAAGTGTTATTTCCGCTGCATCTCTGTATTTATGGTTATGTGTTTATTCTGTTGCGTTCCTGCATAAATCCGGATCAAGATAGCACTGTTACATATTTATTGGATATATTATTGACTGATAACACTTGTTGTGTGGTTGTTTTGTCACGACTCACATATTTTTCATCACTTTTAAAGTTTTTTTTGTTGCCTAGAGTCTGTATCCCATGGACTAGGAACTAGGCCTTGCCTAGCTTTCCATTTTAAATATTAAAAGACAAAAACAATATCATTTTGCAAATCTATTTTTTTAGCATTTGAAGGACAGATATGTAGGCTTATCATGGATTCCTCCCTTATGTTGGAGGAGAGCTAGCCTTATGTGAGAAGGATGATCACTAAGGTGACAATGGGTGATGTCCTCAAGTAACTTTGGGGTTTGTAGTTGATAATTGAATCTATATTTTGAAGCACAGATTTTAGAGGTAGCAATGAAGTGCTTTTCCCCTTGGATTGATGGAATGAGTTTGTCCCAACAAATTTGCAAATTCTAAATTTCTATTTTGTCTTATATCATTTTTAAATGCCTTTCTCTTTCACGACAATACTAGTCAGCAACCCTGAGGGCTATGTTTGAAAATATTCTGAATCCTTGCAAATCAACATCCCTGTGGAAGTGTTAATGGTTTAGTTTTTGGATCTCTTTCTGAAGATATTATCAACCACCACATGTTATTTGTTTTGAATAAATAACATGATAATCTACATAAATAAGATAGAAATAAATAACTCTTTTATAATGTAAATGATACTATGTAAAGACCAAATTAATTGTGCATCAAAGTTACTCGTTTGACAACATGCATTGTTTATGGTCATTGGAGCAGGTTTCATCTTATTCTAGAGTTTGATGAGGAGAAAAGAAGTTGTTGAAGATGCCTTGTCGGTCATAATAGGCAGTGGTGGAAAAATCATCCCAATGACATTATGGCTGAGACTTGTTTGAATGATGATCATGGAAGTTACTCTTGAATCGTAAATCCGTTGAAGGTTCTAGCTCGATTATAGAGTAAATTTCTGCTCTTCTCCTTTTTGCTTCATTGAAGAAAAACAAAAATAGTGGTTTTGAGTCCTTTATGTAATCTTATTCTAAGAGTTGAATTCTTCTTTTGAATTGGTTGTGTTGGTCGGAAATTGATTTTGATTGGTAATGAATCATGCATTTATAGCTTCTTTCTAAATTGCACTTTCAACCATTTCTTGGTACTTTTGAGGGCATTCATCCAAAGAGTGGTGTTCTATCATCTATGTGAGTGAGGAGGATATGAATCATGATACAATAAGACATTCATTTGGTTAAAGTTACTACGTTTAGGAAGTATTGGCCATAGTTAAGAGGTTTTGATTGGTCAAATGTTGTGAGTTAATGAGATTTTCTTGACAGGTTACACCAAAAACTTGTTTCTAAAACATTTGAGGCACCCTGAGGGGTATAGAGATTCAGAAAAGTTCTTTCTATTCTTATTTACTCAAGTAGAGGACCTATAATTATTTTGGCAGTTCATCTTAGCATAGATGATAAGAAACATAATATGATATTTACTAATATTTTTGTAAAGAATATATGGGTGGAAAGAATTTGGCATCTTTTAGAAGCCTTTCTCTGAATCACTTCACTTGATTGGCTAGTCTGAAAGGGTTTCTAGCATCCAACTTTTTTGTCTATCTCACCATATTGGGTGAAATAGACTAAGCCATAAATACCCTCTCCAATGCGAACATTCTTTGTTTCAATTTCAAATGAGAATGTATCACTAATTTGAGACACATAATTGACTTATAAATCTCTAGATTCAGTGCCAACATTTTCCACTTTATCATCTCCTCATTGGAAACAAAAGACATTTTTACAAACTATTCAAGATCAGTATTTTTAGTAGAAGACCTATCAACATGAAGAATATAATGGTGAATGCAACTATGAAGTGGTAAATACATACAATATGATAAATATTTAGATATATCCTTAGCTCCTTCAACATAAAAATAAGTGCCCTGATCAAGCATACCTCCATGGAACACCACCCATATTGCCCTCCAAGTCCCAATTGGTTATCAAACTAATTGTAATTTTACTCAACAGCTCAAGCATAAACAATGGAAGAACTTGGAGCTACAATTGGGGATTTTTGTTCCACAGATATGCACTCGCCTCTAACATAAATGAGATGCATTCCATTGTTTGGTAAGATTACCATCAATGCCGAAATAAAAGGCAAAACCAAATTCCAGAGATACAAAACCACCCATTTCAATTTTCAATTGATCCATATGCAATCCAAAAGGAAGCATAAATAAATCTTCTTGTTGTCCTTCTTGTCCTTCTTCCCCTAGTGTTTCTCATGATTCATTGAATCCATTGCTTTCTCCTTCTCTATTACACCATTTCTTTAGAAATTCAACTGTCCTTGTCTTATCAAGGCTTCGTGCTTTCAATTTTTCTTTTAAGCAGAAACATATATAGTAAGTGGAATGGTAGTTAAGTGTTGGAGATCACTAGCACCATGCCTGGGCAATGTGATTTGTTGTACACAACTATAGACAATGTTTCATATCCTTATTGGGAAGTCCAACAAAATCAATGTGTGGCTTATTTGAATACATCAGTTGCAAATTATTGATTTTTAGACGTTCAAAATATCTTGACAAGTGTGGGAGAAAATGAGATTCTTCCTTTGATTTGTTCTGCTCGACCATCAAATCTCACTAAAGGCTCTAGTCCTATTAACAACATAAAATAGGTTGAACAACAAATTAATGGGAGTAAACTTTTGACTGGTTGCAAAATAGTGGATTTAGTGAAAGAATATTGCAACACTAATTATCAACCTGCCATCTCAAAAGTTGCAAGAATACTTTCTTTGAAGGTGCCTAAAGTTATTTATTCCTGCATGATGTGTGGAGTGTCACCCGTTAAACAAACCATAGTGAATACCTTTGAGAGTGTTTTCTTTCAATGGACAGAGAAGCTATATTACCTCTAAAAATCCAAATTATTTCTCGTAAAGTTCTTTTCAATCATAATGTGAATAGAATATGATATATTTTCCATAAACCCTTTAAAGGTGGCAAGAAATTGTATTTTTTCAATATTGGCTATTTTTTCAACACTTCCGACCCAATGCATAACAAGCTTCGTCAAGTATGTCGCTCATTCACCGTGAAAATGTCACCGGGTCTAGGGTCTCTAACCACAAGAATCGCCCCCTCCTCTTTGATCACAGTTCTTTATCAACCTAACATCCAAAACTGGTCCTATCTAGGATCCAACACCTACAAACACTTCATCAAAGACACTGTTGGATCGTTTTGTCAGAGTTCATTGCCGCAAATTCAGGCCCGGTTAGGGGCATATGTGTGTCCTGGGCCTCCTAACACTCTCTAATTTTTGCCTAGAATTGCCTTAAGGAGGTACATACACCCTTCATGAAAGGATATGACCCTCGGGCTGATGATAGCACAGTGCTATAGCCTCCACCTGCTGTGCCTCTTGACCTCCCTTCAAATGCCTGTGGCACCCAGCATCATACGTGTAGGGTCGCGACATCCCTTCTAAGAGTCCGCCCACCTTCCTTTCACCTCAAAACAACCTCCCTTACTTCCCGTACTTCAAGAACAACACTTTGGTCCCGAACTCGCATCACCCTTCTCCAAACATTTTGGGTCACCTTCCCGTTGCCGTAAAATAGACTTGTTCCCACGCAAAGTATGCCCACTTCTCACCGCGCCGCATCGTATTATGTATTTTCCCTCCAACGCTTATGTTTTCGTGTTGTGTTGCATAAGGATCGATGCTAAAATGAGGATCACACACCTCTTATTTATAGCCTTAGGCTTCCATGAATTTTCTTGAAGAGACCCATCTATCGGGAACCTCTTTACACCAAGCCTACATGACTCGCAACCAATAATTACCTAGTCAACTTCAAAAATTCATTTCTCTCTAACAACAACTTGATTCGAACGATTCTCGATGAGCACACGAGCACTATCATCCTTATCCATCACATGTCGATTACTCATCATGGTTTTGGCCCAAACACGATGGGTGAAAAAACTCAAGCTTGGATCTCAAGCTCCACAAGCCCATTTGTGGTGCTTTGACCTCCAAACCCTCGATCACTGTGGGTTTCAGAAGACTTTCCCAAGCTACATAAAAATCAACAAAAAATAGATCCAATATCTAAGTTTGGCCGTAAATATAAAATAAGAAAGATATAATATCTAAGAACACGCCGTAACAACTAGGAAACTAGTTCAAGAAAGAAAAGGATAAGAACATGAATAGTTAGGTAAAACTCATTGTAAAATCCTTGTAATGCTGTATGTATTGATTAGCGCTAGTTTTTAAAATGGAAAATACACCGAGTAGTTTTATATCTATGAACATTAGAAGAGGGGAAAAGATGAAACATTTAGTTTGCCGACTATATAGTTGATGAGTAAATAGCCAAATTTTATTTTAGATATATCTTTTACAACTATTTTTTTTTTGCATGGAGCATTCCAACATGAATGATGTTTACTATTGAATTTTGCTTTTAAAGGATGCTAACTCACCTTCCCCAATAATTTTTTAATCTCTTTCATGGAGCAATCGATGAATCTAACCCTATGACTTTTGAGAATTTGGATTATCTAACAAGTTGGCCAATGTGTTGAACTTATATAATATTTTTCAATTTTTCTTTATGTACTTTATGGATTACCAGGATTATACCTACAAGAAGGTATGAGACATTCAAAGATGTGCATATGACATTTTGGAGCTTAATTTCTCCCATTTTCACTATCTACTTTTACCATATGTTTCAAGCACATATATGGTTGATGCTTTTCTTTAAATTTGTGTTGAATGATTAAATTATTTAGAGAACAATAGAACAAAGAAATGAAAATTGATCAGTTTGTCAAATATATAGTGAAAAATTAGTATGATTTTAGTATGAATATTTTCTACTGCTAGCCATAATCAGGCCATACTTTCCGCATGTATGAATTGTGTTAGAATGTAGAAATGTCTCAACATTTCAAGTGGACACTGTGCCCACTATTAGATCCAATTTAACCTTTTGCACCCATCATCAAGGGATCTAAATGAAGCTTAAGTGCAAGAAGAGGCTTAGTAGATGGCTATAAAAAATCCACGGCATGGAAAGTTGGATAAGTTACAAGTAAAATGAATATGCTAGAATTTAGAAAAAAAGATATTAGATAATGTAAGGTCTCGCAATCAATTTTGTAGTCATTTCCGCCCAAGGGCTTCTAAGGTATTCAAACTCAAACTATTGCTCAAAATTGGATTCCAAGATCATATTCTATCGAATTCTGGTAATCTAAATTGTCTTCAGGGGCACCAATGACACCATCATATGTCCCTGATTTTAATTTCATTGTATTCTTTATCTATATTTCGAGACAAGCGGGTCATTATGCAATTTTACTTCAACTTTTGAGCCATTCAACCCCATTGTATCAGGCGTGTCTTAGCGTTGTTTTCTTGACAAGGCGTAATAACATCATTATTGATAGGTTGATCTCCGCTGGCCTAAAAACAATGGCATCCTTGGAGCATAAATCATTCTCCCACATCTACAAAGAGAATAATATTGAAGTTAACACCTAGCCAAGGCATCACTGACCTGGCAAGAAGCTAGCTGAAAATTGACATGTACAAGGAAACCTATATTCCTACCCACCAGAAAATTACACTCAGAAGTCATTCTCCAGTACCCGTGATGAGCTTGCTCCTTTCAGTACCTTCTCGTCTTTCCCAATGAAAGAAGTCAAAGTTCCGAATTTGAAAACAACTCTCTCAGAAGCAGAGTTATTGAACTCGAATTTTACAAGTCCGTTCGGCCTAATTTATTTGGATTAGCTAAACATTTTTTCTCGGGTATTCCACCTAGCTTGTGGATCTACAAAATATCCATTTCGTGGAACTCGGCAAGAAATAAATTAAGCTATGAAATCCTCCCCGGCATGATAACCTTCGTGTTTCTTTGGTTTCGTACGTTGTCCTTTTCTTCGCGCCTCAAATATATTCAGCGTAGATATGTCAAAATTTGCATGTTGATATCTCACCGTGTTGAAAATTATAATATAAGGATATTCAACATATAGGTGACTACAATTATCATGACAATCTCTCTCCTTTCCGAAAATTTGTTTTTTTTCTCATAAAAGAGCATCTGAGGTTGTGTTACCTTCTGTTGGCACTCTACCCAGATAACTATAAGCTATTCCTCTGCAATATTGAGATGTACTGAAAACAACTCTATATATCAAATATTCTACTTCCAATACTTCAAATATTTGAATGATTTATGTGGCATATCACCATGCAAAGCTTTTGTTAGAGATGAACCTTACTTCCGAATTCACGTAAACCCATTCAATGCTTTGGATGCACTTTTATTTGAGACATCATGCAAAAATCCAAGGTTGACAAGATTAATTTCCATTGTACCGTAGCTTCATGACACCGACGGCGGCACATGAGTATTTCCATAAAGATGAGTTGAAGCATTCTACAGAACTTGAGATTTACAAGTTCACCAAAATTAAAAATTTTATAATAAGCATCTTCGTATAATTCACCATGATGAAGGGTAATTCCCTTCACTAAATACTCAAACCCTTCTTATCCAACTTGTCATAAGTATCACAAATATTAGGGGTCTTAAACATTACCATTTTATGACTGTCATTCAACTTGGGAGCGACAAATACCTATGTCTAATGAGGTGTTTATCACTTCGACTAAAGATTCAGAAAACATACCCTCACTGAGTCAACGAACAATTTTAGAAGGCTTCAGCTTTCAAGGGCTCCTAAGGTGGGTCTTCAAACTCAAAATAATCGCTCAAATTTGGATTCCTAAAGATCATATGCCCTTTCATAAATTATAGCACCGAACTGCCTTCGGAGCACCAAATGACACCATCATATTTCCCGATTTTAATTTAATCTGTTTTCTTTTATCTATGGCATTTGAGACAAAGGGGTCATTATGCACCCATTTTTCAACATTTGCAGTGTATCTAACCTATTGTATCAAAAAAGTATTTTAGCGTGTTTTCTTTGACAAGGCTGAATAACAATACACGATAGTTTAATTCACTAATGGGTCTAAAAACAAATGTCACCAGCATACATCATTCTCTCACATCTACACAGAATAATACTAAATTTAACACCCTATCCAAGGCATCAATCGACCTATGCTAGTTAGCTTCGATAAATCGCGACATCTACAAGGGAGAACAAGACCTACCCACCGTGTGGGAATCCATTTTAGAAGTCATTCTCTAGGTACTCCTTTATGAGATTTTCCTTGTGTTCCTTTCCGCCGTCGTAATTCAAGAAGTTGAAAGTTTTGAATTTGAAAACAATCCCCCTCACTCAGAGTTATTGAACCGAATTTGCTGCTTCGTTCGAACTAATTTATCTAGATTTAGCTAGCAACAATTTGTCCGGCGCATTCCGCCTAGCTTGTGGACTGCAAAATATCCACCGTGAGCCCCAAGAAACAAATTGCTTGAAATTCTCCCGGTATGGCATCCCTTCGTGCTCTTTTTCCCATCTCAACAATAGTTTTATCAATATTACAAGTGCCCCAATGTGCCTTTACAGATCGTCATAACCTTACCACATCGTTCTCTGAAACAATTTTAATGGGGATATGATTCAACTTCATACACATGGATTTCCATGCTCTTATTACTAAGTCTTGAAAATTCAGATCTTTCCGTGCAAGTTCCAGCTTGCCTCTCGAATTGTCCAAATTTCTGCTGTGTCTTGGATCTTTCCGGAGTAATATCAATCGAGTTATTCCTATTTGGTTAAACACTCTTCATATTTTTTATTGACATGTCAAAATAATTTTCCACACACTAATCAAAGCAGCCATGGAGTTACCTAGTTTTAAGTCAATACAAATACTCTCGTATTAGCTCAACTTCCCTTGAGCCCCCTTTATATGTAAAGCAAAATCAAAATGCTTTGGCCGCATTACACCGCTGTCTAATCTTCCTTCACTATACTTGCTGCAAAAATCTCGCTGGCACCTAAGCCCCGAGATTGGGCGTATGAAAATGTCAGTATCTTGGGATTTGAGTCATAATAATTTCTAGATAATCCTGCATTAATCGTCTAACTGACAAATTTGACACCTGATTGTCACAATTTTGTTGGGACCACACCACCATCCCCGAAGGATCTCACATTCCTAGTAAGGTTCAATGTCTCTAATAATCACTGCATTGGTTGTCACCTTCAGACATCAATTTGATACCTTTAACAAGTCTAGTTTTGAAGGAAACCTTCGTCTCTGCGGCCGACCTCTTACTACCACCTACAGCCCGCCGTGTCAATACGGGGTACTTCTATTGCCAGACATAGAATCATTGTGGCCGGACAGCAAATACCATTCTTGGCATAACCATGAGTGTTGGTATCGGGATTGATTTTCTTCTCGGGGTCGCGTATTTCTGGGAATCAATCAAGAAGACATGTAACATAGCAGTGAGTTGAGACGATGGATTTTGACATGCCTCACAGTTTTCTCGACGCTTTGGGATATAATTTGGATGTTGTTATTCCAGTAATCATCGACGTAAGGATATTGCTATTGTCGATCTCTTGAAAGCTACCGGTAATTTTTAGCAGAAAGTATCGCTATCGTGAGGTTTGGGATTGGGTATGACAGGATCTACTGGAAGGTGGTACAAAAAATGCAATTAAAATATTTATATATGAGAATGTGGTTGATGGAGCATGAATTTAAGGCTAAAGTAGAATCTCTATAAAGAGCCCAACATAAGAACTAGTGTCATTGCAAGGATAGTCAAGTATGGGAATGATAGATCACGCATTTATTCCTATACGTAGAATGTGAGTTTGGTATATTCTATGAGCCTACGACGCTTAAAGACCATCATAATTTCTATATATTTGTGCGTCAATTAGACGTGTACAGCTCTTTTCTCCAAGTCACCTCATGAGCTACCAACGTAGCATCATGATAATAATAATATCTCAAAGTTTAGTTTCAACCTGCCTTCACAAGATGATCCAAGATGTCATCAAGGTGCTCCAAATAGATCTTCAACAAGATATCTCTTGCACTTCTTTTCAAGGTGTTTCCAAGTCCGTAGGCCTTAACTCTTCTTCAACATCCCGCTACTAAAATGTCTCCAATATTGCAAAGAACAAGCAAGCTTATAGGCCTTCAAAAATACCTTAAAATAAATTCACCAAACAACTTTCCGAGTCTCGTTATTATTTCACTTCGTATAATGCCCAAAAAGTTCTAAAGTTTCAACCATTGTCCTCAAGATAAAAAACAAGTTTTTCTTCAAGCCTCATGCAATGTTTGCCAAGATCATCTTCAAAGGAATCTCAAATTATGTGCAAGAGACTTGGACTAAGTACACACGGTCTTAATTTCTTATAGCTCTTATCTAGCGGTCGCAACGTAGAATGATCAAGCACTAGATCTACGGAGGTGTCAAGAATAGGTTCAAGTCTAAAATGCCGAAATATACCTTCTCACCAAGTGCCTAAAATTTTTCCACAAGTCCGAATAGCCTTTTGTCCACACACAAACCGAACTCTTGAGAAAATCTCGAGATACGAGTTGTAGATCCGAGGAATACATATGATGAGCTCCTCCTCACAGACCAAGTCGTCAATTAGCTTGTTCGATGGAGGTTCAAGTCTCCATAGAATATCCTCAAGATCGGTTGCCTGAGGACCGCAATTCACAACAAGAAACTTTAGCTTTGTCCACAACTCTAGTTTCCATTGATCCAAGGGTTTTGTAGCTTCCTCTTATAGGTCCGAAGGTATGAAAATTTTTGTTATAGGTCCAAAATACGAGAGTATCTGTATCACTTTACATCCACCAAAAAGCTCGCAGAAATGTGAAGTCTAGACCGTCCAACAAAGAAATCTGAAATAAGTGAGTCTATACATAATTCTAAACGTTTATAGTTACTACACATGAATCACTATAATCTTCCACAGCTCGATCAAGAAGTTCACTGGCTAAAAATACTAAAATAGCTTGGTTTTCAATCCGAAATTCTCATTTTCTGTGCACAATTTTATCACAAGTCCGAAGGAATAGATAAATTCATCATGCATTTTTGACCCAAACAAATTTTATTCCTCAACTTCCAAGTCACTCACAAGGGTACTGTTTTTTCACCTCATCCTCAGTCCGCCTAGATGCATTTGAGATCTCTCCAGATTCTTCTTGGATTCATCATTGCCAGGATATCCCTTAAATTTACAAGTTTTCTCCGGTCCAAAATACTTCCTACTTTCTTTGCCTCTCGTTCCCGAACTTTGACAAAACATAGTAAATAATTTCACATTTATAGTAATTTCAATAACCAGACAATGAATATATGACATGAGACCATCCATACCTAAGATAGGTTCTCCGTGCATGAATTGTTATGATGTATATGCATGTCATAATAGCATCACTAGCTATTTCGTATCTATCGATTATCACGTTATTTGTTTCCCAGGAAAACACTAACAATATTATTACACGTATCCTGTCTCTGCTTGATAGTCATATGCACATATACATAAATTAAAAACTCCAAAGGGCTCAATCTTTTAAAAATTGAAGTGCCAAAATTTGTTGCCGAATTAAAACAAAATTTTTGAAATCCATTAAAAATGCCCACATTGTATGAGACCTTGCCTTCAAAACTTAATTATTCCAGCATGACAACAGTGGGTGCAATCGATTAAGAACTTCAACCACATGCAAGGGCCCAATAAACTTGATAAATGTCCCAAATTTTAGTGCTTTGAATGCCAAAGTACTAGCATTTTAACTATTACTTCATGAGGCTTCATAACTTATCTCGCTCAAATATACTTCCGGGTGCACCATTTTGTTTCGCTCTTGCCCAAGGTCATGTGAAAGTGCTTTCACAAACATATTTGACTCAAATCATCATTCTATTCTTAATTTCATGTTTAGCATCAATGTGGAGATATTATGTCTCAATCTTTACCTTTCGACGCAACTTCAGCCTCTTCCTCTAATTTTTCACCGAGCAACATGTTTCTTCCTAAAGATGCGAGTAAAAAAAAATTGATTGTTACAAATTGCATTACATGTATCAAGCATAACTTAACTTCCGCTTATCGTGCTGCCAACTTCCAATAACCTTGTCGTTTGGTAGCTATGTCATCTGCTTCTTTGCTTTAAATTTTCTTTTCCTGGCCATAGAATTGGAAAATTCTCTCGATTTTTTAATTTTCATTCCCTGGATGTTTTGAGCTTCTTACCTATTCTGACAAGTCAAAAACTCGAGGAGCGCAGGTTTATATTTATACTAGTTTACCATGTTTTAAAGGAAACTTCCTTCTGTATGCGGAGGAATACAGGCTAAAAGTGTGTCGACTAATCGGTTAGGTGTAATTTCATAGTCTTAAAAATTAAATACCCCACAAACTACTAGGAGTTTCTAGAGAAATAAGGGCTCATTGAAAAGAAAAAATACACTATAAGATAGTATAGGAGCAACTCAGAAGGATGCCTCTAAGGTGGTAAAAATAATTTTCTTTTTGCTGACTGCCCTAATGTTTGTGTGCCTTTGTTGAGAATTAGTAGGGCTAGGTTTAATTCAAATTTTCTTCGATAATACTGAGCTTACTTCTTTTACTTATGTCTTCCTATCTTAGCTACATGTCTTTCTATCAAGTCAATTACCAAAACATGGGAGACACAAATTTAGGGCTCTCTAAGCCAGTGGCCAAAACCTCTCCCTTCTCGAGAGGAAAACCCACAATAAATTCTTATTATAGACTTTTAGATGACAAGTACCATGACTATGACATGTACCCTTGACCCTTGTATGCCTCCAAGACTCACCGCTTCTTCATTGAATATTTAAGATGATCCTTCTTTTCTCGCACTATCCGCACCGTCCTACTTTTCTACACCGTGACTAGAGAGCTCTGGCCTAAAACCGTATTTCTTCTCCGAATCTATGTGATCTTACCGAGATATCAACACCTTGTCATAGAATATCCCGTGCACACCTCGCACCTTCACTTCACCTTGCTCATCGGGTCTTCAACATACACACACGTCTTATGTCCTTTCGATGAACAATCCACTATTTTCATAGTCTAATGGTTACCTCATTGTACGGGGA
The DNA here is from genome assembly GCA_034641835.2 of Pinus albicaulis. Lineage (NCBI taxonomy): Eukaryota > Viridiplantae > Streptophyta > Pinopsida > Pinales > Pinaceae > Pinus > Pinus albicaulis. The sequence continues at coordinate 574,327,886 of CM076584.1, read as the reverse complement.
CACGTTGAGCACACTTATTATATTTAGCACTTCGAGACAATCTTGTAACTACTAAACATAGTCCTATAACTTCTTCTTCTTCAAAAATATATCTAGGTCTTGTGAGAATTCATCTCAGGAAATTCATGTAATAGGAACACTCTCCCAAGGATGTCACTTGACAAGATACCAAATAAATCGAATGTATCAACTACAAGATATTAGTTGGTCTTTATGACAATTTGAGGGGAATGGTCCCCCTTGTATGCTTCCCTTCGCCGCAACCTCAACATATACCTTCATGATCATCTTTTAAATCTTCGGCATCCCCGTCACCACCTCTCCTTTGCTTCTAGAAGGGCTTTGTAATGAAGGCAACCTTCGATGCCATAACTGTTTGAAGAGTTGTATCACATCACATAGCCCCCAATGGATTCTCCAATCGAGTAGAGTGTATCAACTCTAAAACCAATAGCAAGAGCTTCTTTGGAGTTCCTCTTCCGTATGTACCTTCATCAACGAATGCCACCTTGAACCCTTGTCTTCCATTGCCGAAATATACATAAGGTTCTTCTTTAAATCAGTACATACAACACACTTTGTAAACGTACGACCGACTCCGAGATAGATGAAGGGTCACGTTCCTTATCCCTTTCATGAGATATGTGGCATTTGTCTCAAGGATAATTTCTAAATTAGTATCCTTCTCAATCAAATCGTAGAGGGCTTTATAACTAAGGAGGTGCCTCTAAGCATCACTATCAATCAACTGTGATATCCAGTGGTGTAGGAGGAGATGTAACAAGAGAGGGAAGATACAAGAATATATTCATTTTTCTTATTATCAAAAACATTAGACTCACCGTACCGTAATTTCTCGACCTATCGAAAGGTTTCCATTTCCACTACATCACAGGAGCCTTCTTTTTCCTTTGAACCTCGTTGTCTTTCGATTGTCATTCCCCCGGGTTGTTAGTTGTTAACCGAAGAGTCCCTTCATTGGGGCACTTCTTTGCATAGTGACCGCACTTGTTACAAGTGTAACATCTTCCCTTCCTTCCTTTGCCCCGCTCTACCATGGTTTTGATTTCTCCTACCACCATGGTTCTTCTTCTTTGCATGAGCTTATGAAGGCAATAGGGTCAAATTTATTTCCATTAGAGGATGATCTCTCCAGACCATTGTCTCCTCATTGAGCATGATTTCAATGTACCCATCAAAATCGTAGAATCATCTTATTGCTAATCGTAGTACAACACATAACAACTTCGTGTCCTCCAAGAGAAATGAGGACGAGTTTCCCCAATCGCCTACTTCTCCTATGGCAAGGGAGATCATTCCCATTTCGTGAGCCTCATAAAATATGATGGATGCTCATGAATCTCCCCGCACATAGTCCATGAAATCTTGATCTTATAATACCAAATCCAAGGACATCTTCCATGCATGATAAGCAACTCGCCGGGCCAACTTATCATCGACCATTGGTCCTCGACAAGACTTCTGTGATTTATTTTCACACTATCTGGACTTGTCTTCAATTTTACCGATGCCATGTTAATTTTAGATAAAATATTTTTTGCATGTTCTATATGTTTAATGTGTTTTACTTTAATCCTCTTATAGGCCCAATTCAACACATAAACATTAAAATAAAATGCCGATAGAGCATAATAATAGATCGGTCAAGACAAGCCAAATAATGTAGATTAGATTTATAATTTTCTGTCCAACACCCATGGAGAGAGTGATGTACATGCAGATGTCAACATGATGCATCATCCACAAAGTCTTTCTCAACATCGATCATCCAACCTTCCAAGGTGTCACACACACCCTCAAAGACAAGCCCAAAAGTCAACAAGTCAACAAAAGAATCCCTCATCCAGATTTTCGACATCATCCACTGCACTATTTTTGCATCCATATCGGCATCATCCATATTTTTCACATCAATTTCCTATGATCCGCATTTCCGATGATCCAGATTTTCGCATCATCCATATTTCGGCATCCATATTCACACGGGGAGAGAGAGAAGTCTCTTCTAGGCTATACGAACTCAATCAGATCATGAGGAATGTGTGTGATGAGATGATGATGAAATGGACATCATATCTCTCCAATTTATATCAATCGCTGAGGTGTGACACATCTATTCCGTCTCCGACCTCACATTACAAATCAAGCCGACATACCACATGTGTGGAAAATAAAATTCAAAATATATACTCATCATCCAAACAAGATTATCTTTAGATCAATCTTGGTACCTCTCCGAAAGAGGAATCCAACAAAATATAATCATCATCATATGAGCAAGTATTAACCCGGAGTTTGACCTAGTCGACCGAAATTAATGTTGCTGCTACTCCGACAATAGAACATTGGTTAAATAAGAAAGGCCACTCTAAACAAATTGGAAAATGCTACAAGATTCTCAGACTTTGTTTTGGACACAAGATTTTTTTTTAATGGTCTAACAATATTTACTTAGAATATATCTTAACATATATTTATTACTTATAGTCTCATGTTGCTATTATTGAAAGCACCGCATATGGTTGAATTATTACGCATAAGTTTCAAGTTATAGTCACAATATATTACTTTCAATTTATAATTAAATCGCCATTTGGTGTATGTTTGTTGCTTTTATACTTATTCTCATTTTATATTTCGTGGCTTTGAGAAATGCTGAAGGCGTTATACTTGATTTCATATCGTGGAAATTCATAGTAATTTTGTCTCTGGAAAGGAAAGACTTGCAAATCTCAAATTTATATTAGAATGTTTATCACCTTTAAATAAATTAACAATAAGATCAACATGACATAGTCTTATTTTCCTATCATATTTTCGTTGTGGAACAATGGCCTTGTATTTGATGTGTTCTTTACCTCCAACTACTTTTCATCAACACTGCTTTTGCCTCTCCAATTGCTTTTCATCCACCATATAAATGTTTTGATCTTATAATTATTTGTCAAATTTAATCAAGACTTGCACTCAGCTTCATTTTAAACTCTATTTGCACATTTGCCCCTTGTGTAAATATTTCAAAACTCTATTTGTTACTCGACTGTGTGGTAGGCAAGAAATGTGATTGGAAAAGATGTATGTACCAGAAAATCATGTCTCTGATATGATTCGTATGTTGTTGGAGATCCTTTAGGCACCTAAGCCATCGACTTTGGAAATGTTTTTAGGAGGAGTTTCCCTCAGGTTGCTTTTTATGTTGTGATTCTTTTGCCTCATGGTTATTTTGGGTAAGAATGTTGCAGAATGCCAAACAAGACACTTGGGTGAGAAAGGGTAAATTTTTTTGTTTTGTTTTATAATTGCAAATGACCATTCCATGATATTCTCTCTTTTTTTGTTTGATTATATTTTTTAAATATTTATTTTGATTTTGTTTTGTATTTTAACTATGAAATTGAAAATACTTGATATCATGTCTATTTAAACAATCAAATCTTGAATATGAAATTATATTATACCTAGTTAGTTGATTTAAACCTTTAGTTGTTTTGTGTTAAAAGATTTTCATGACTATTGGTACCATTATGCTGTTATTTCAACATGTTGCTGATATACTTTAACTAAGTGTATGCGCTAGAGAATGAAATGTTGTAATAAAAGACAATGATTAGACATCACATTCATATTATTTGTTTTCACAAGTTATGTACAACTTGAGTTTTTTAGCATGGAACTTAGTTCACATGACCGTGCCCAAGCTTTCCCGAATGTTGAATACTAAGTTAGTAAGGGTGTTTTTTTATGATGATGTTTTATTTTCTTTGTTTATATAGGTCATCTGCCACATAGTGGCCACTACCGCCCAACCGAAGAAAACTCTTGTTCGAGTTTCTCGCTTTTATGGGAGAAATGACTTTGACATCACGATGTTGAGGTATATGTCAGATAAATAGTTTATAGTATACTTCAAATTTATATTCTATTGTTCATCATCTTTCATGTCTTACACTGAATTGTATCTTTCTTTTTGTTTTCGTAAAAAGGAACTCATTATTGATGGTAAGAAGTACGAATCAAGAAAGAGGAGAATATAACACTGGAGCGACAAAATGAAAAAATGTTGGAGAAGAGACGGTTCTAATGATACCCTCCGAGCCAATATCTTGCATAAGACACACACATAAAGACTCGAATGGTCAAGTCTTCAAAGTTGGTGAATTCACCGCAATATGGAGACAATTCATAACATGCCTTTGATATGATTCATTTATTGTTAGAGATCCTTTAGGCACATGCACCATCAAATTTGGAAATGTTTTCAGCGTTCATATGGTTTTTAATGTTCTAATTATTTCACCGTGGTTATTTTTGGGCAAGAAAATTAAGAATGCTGCATATCTACATCGTGGATGTAAACAATTTTTGTAATTGCAATTTTCCTTCCATGATATCCTCTCTTTATTGTTTGATTGTATTTTGGACGTTTCTTTTGATTTTGTTTTGTCGTTTAATCAAGTGAAATTGAAAATACTTGGTATCATGTCCATTTAAACAACAACCAAAGCTTAAAGATGAAATTAGTATCACATCGATATTTATTGAATCCTAGCTAGCTTTGTGGTAAAATATTTTCATGAATATCGTAAAAGTTTACTTTCATGTTGTTATTTGAGCACATGTTGTTTATATATCATCAAGTTCATGTGTTAGAAAATGAAATGTTTTATAATAAAACGACAAGGGATTAAACATCACACCTCGTATTATTTGTTTCTTGCCGTTATCTACACTTGAGTTTTTTAGCATATAACTTAGTTGAGGCATTTGTTCCTAAGCTTTCCCCGAAGGTTGAATACTGTTACTAAGGTGTTCTTTTCTATATATGCATTTATTTGCTTTGTTTATATAGGTCATCTGACTACATTATAATGGCCACTATCGCCCAACCGAAGAAAATTTGTTCGAGTTTCTTACTTGTATGGGGAACAATGGTTTGATATCATTGACCTGAGGTATATGTTGTATAAACTATTTATAGTCAAATTTACTTCATATTCTAGTGTCTACTTGTCGTTCATGTCTTACACTGCATTGTATTTTCTTTGTTTTTAGAAAATGAACTCGCATTGATGGTGTTAGCGTAAATTGAAGAAAGAGGAGAGCAATAACATTGAGCGACAAATGCAAAAAAAAAGTGAGAGAAGAGAACCTGTCCGGTGATACCCGTAGCCATCCCGCATAAGACACATATAGATATTGATGGTCGTCTTCGTAGTTATAATTCCACGTGTGCCTTGGCAACGTAATGATAATGTTTTAAAGTGATGAAACATCATTTCATGTAAATTGTAGTCCAACCAATATTAAATTGGAAACTCATTGTAAGATTTTTAACATTTCATATAATATAATTTATGTGGTTGAAATTATTTATAACTGCACTTGATATTGTTTAATAAATTAATATATGCAACTTTATATGTTTTCATATTAGGGATGAACATGCACATCGTATGATATTTTTTAAACCATACAATTAATTTATGTTGATTAATAATGAACACTTAAAATCACTTTAAAAACTACTAAAATTATTAGTTTATATTGATTAATGATGAACACAAATGAAATAAATATACAACTAAATTAGTCATTTATAATGATTATTAATGAAAGTAAATAAAATGAATACACTACTAAATTAGTGGTTTATATAATGTTTGTTAGAAACTACCAAAAAAGGATAAATGACCACCGCATGATAAATTTGTGATTACAAATAATGACTAAATTTCACATATATACAACTATTAGTAGCTAATTTATTATGATTCAAAACACGACCAAAAATTTAGTCATATTTCTTTGGTCATTAATTAGTTTCAAATCTATGACTAAAACTCTGTATATATATGCATTAGTAGCTAATTTACAAAGAGTCTTATAACACGACCAACATTTTGGTCATATTTCTTTAATACACTGGTTTTCAGTGATTATATAGTAATATATTTGTTGTATATTTAGTCATTAATTGTGACAATTAATGATCAAATCAATGATTAAAACAATGACCAAATTAATGACCAAATATACTACCGACAACAAAATTGAGATAACCAATTAAATGACTAAGCTAAAAAATGACTAAACGTTATCGTTATAAGACACCGTAAATTAGCTACTATTGGTCATCGACCGAAAAATAAATTAATATATGCAAATTTTAGTTATTTTTTTAGCAATCAATTAGCTTAGTTTTGTACTAGTGGATGAATTCTTCGACCCTCGAATTTCTCATTTGATTATTTTCTCCCTTAAATTTCCCCTTATCCCCCCTCATCTCTTTGCAATCGTCTTCCTTCTCTTTTTCTCTCGAGCTCATCTTTCCTCCTTGGCAAAGCTTTCCCATCTTCCTATGCCTCTCTTTTCCTATCTCCGCTCGTTCCTCTTCTACGCTCAACTTCTCCTTCCTCCTCCCCGTTTCCCTACTGCTCCCCTTCTTCCCTCAAAGATGAAGGCCACCGAATTGTTTCCATGGCATCAAACTTGCCCGTGTATCGTAAATCTCTCATATTCGTTCGGAACACATCCAATCCATGCACAACTAGTACATACATGAACAAATCTTTAATGGCTATATCATCGGCTTAATGAACATGAGAATTCAATGAGCAACTCTCACTCACAAATGTACACATCTTGAAAACGCTCTCAAGACACTGGCGAAAATGGTGGATAAAAAGCCAGACAAGGCTCCAACTCAATGGATCAGAGAATAATAATCAACAAACCGAGGAGAAGTCTATCAACAAAGAGTAAGAGGACAATCTACTCCATGAATCAACAAGACTTGTTCTACATATCGACAAAAAAGAAATCATTGTCAACACTTACCTCTTTTCTAAATCTAGGATAGTCTCAGAATGTATTTTACCTTGATACTTGTAAGCGTGCTTAAGATAAACATAATCGACAAATTAAGATCTTATAATGCAAATGTAAACATTAGAATTGAAGGATGAGGGACTTTTGCTCCTCTTCCTCCCTCATCTTTTCAATCTCTATTTATTTGAGAGTTCTCTCCCTACTTTTTGAAATGAACAAAATATACCCAATCTTATTTCAAAAAAAAATTGATTTAAAAAAAAAAAAAAAAAAAAAAAAAAATATATTAAAAAGACACTTAACCAAAAAATAAATAATATATATATATATATATATATATATATATATATATATAATTAAATTATATATATAATTTGAAAAAACATAGCCCATAAAGTTAGAAAGATTTCAACATCACCACAAATGCACATGCATTTTCGTTTGACTCAATAACGTAACTATTGTTAGCTAGTCACTATCATATTGTCATACTAATCACTCAAAAACGTGAGATAAGCAAAATATTTTCTTTTAAAATAATTTATATAAGAAATCCCATGACCGACATTGATGAGTATTAATATGGAATATAATAATTTTCATGACCAATAATGAGTATTCATATGGAATAGAATCTTTAGAAGAGATAGAGATAATTATTATTAAGTAGATAGAGATACATCATTATTAAACTTAGAATCGAATTTTGATATAATTTATAATAAATTCGTTTAAAGTATTATATATTAATAATTTTTATTATTTAAAGAAATTGATATATAATTGAAAATATATTAAAATTTCTAATAATATATATTGAGTTGTTTTTAATGTGATTTTTTGAAAAGTTTTTTGATTTAATTTGTTCAATATCTGATAATCATTGAAATCACAAGTTTGATGGTTTAACTTCGCAAAATCGAAGTGCTATAGGGGTTTTTCGTGGTGTCAATCCATATATGTAATCAAAAAACAAGTTTAAATAACAGAAATCAAGATTTCACTTCGATTCTTTCATGGATTCGTCATAAAATCCCCAGAAACTCCAAAGTCGCATTAAAGATAACTTTTTTTCAGGAAATATTTAGGTAGATCCACCCAAATGGATTACTTCTCACCAACTTATTATTAGATCTCAACTGCTGATGTCAAAGCAGAATCGACCTTGTGACCTCCCATTAGCGAGGTGCTTTTAGCAAAAGGAACTCAACCAATTGAACTTAATCCTCGCAGCTTTTTAGTAGAAAACCGTGTGTCCACCGAAGGGACCACACCCCCGCCCAAACCAAACAGAGCTCATCACCGAGGGTGTCGAGGAGAATTGAACCGTGACCTCCTAATGGTAAGGTGTCGTTAAGAATGGTACCTCGACCAATTGAGCTAACCCTCGAGGCTTATATGTGTGTGTGTGTGTGTGTGTGTGTGTGTATACATCAAAAAGAACCATAATACATCATAAGCATCCGTACGCCCAAGAGGAGGAAGAGATCTCGACCTTTACGTAAAATAGAAACTCAAACGCAAAATCAGACAAAAATATAACCTTCGATCCCAACATAGACAAGGAAAACATTTTTACATTGACAACTATATGAAAGACCTAGGGAAAAGCCAAGACCCAAGGCTCCAAACCCGACATTGCCGCCACAAAAAGACCATAGCAGGTCAACTCAAACGACACACTAGCAAATCAACATCCGTCACATATAAACATTGAACATGACCAAAAGAGGAGTCTTCCTTCACCCAAAGCTTCTCACCGTTGACCAAGCTTCATCCATTTATCACTTTGAGACAACAACCGACCTCCACAATCGAGACTTGAGACCACAAACAAAACTTTGAGCCCCACGACTACGAACCGTCAAGCTGCCACATTCATGAATAAGAGGACCTGCCACAAAACTCATCATACACCCAACAAGAGAAGAAGACCTAAAAATATCCTACCATTATTTACCCATGCTGGGGTCATTCTCTAAGGAAGAGATGTCGACTGCAGCTCGTGCACCAGAACCTCGGGGGATCCAATTGTTCCCTCCTCGAATCACATGTGGTCACATGCATCAAGCGGGTTGTTATGTTGTCCACAGCTGCACATCGAGTCTTCAACATTCTTTTCACATCTTAATAGAGGCGAAGATATTATATTTTTCGCCCGCTTGCCTCCAAACACCAACCCTAAGCATTCTCATCCGCCAATGAAATGCCATTGAATTTAGGTATCGATTGTGCCTTCCAAAGATTTCTAGGGTTTGGAACCCATCTTCGACATGTCTTCCAACAATTTTGAGTCCGAGAGAGATTGTCTTCATTAACTTTAATCTCCAACTCAACAAATCTCATGGTGTGTCTTAGGAGGAATGACATTAAAATAGGATGCCACCGGGTCGTGAGCAATGGCTTACAACATCGTTGACTGAATGAGTTTTCAGCCACCGTAGAGACACAAGAGGGTTCTTCCTCTTCCCTTGGAAAGGGCCGGCCTCTTACCCGCAAAGGCAAAGCCATCGACTCAACTCGACCTTGGTAAGACCCGTGTAACACTAGATAACGTCACAAAAACACCACATTAAGAACCGACTTCCGACGCAGACTCACCAAGCAAGGAGATGGAAAATCCCTATCAACCAAAGACTCGACCCTTTACCATTGAGCACACTAGGTAAAACCCTAGGACCCGCACACTATAACACTCAAACCCTCGGGATGAGCACACCTGATGCCACCCACAATGATAAAAGGCAATATTTGCAATTAAAGGCACCAAACCATCCTTAGACTCAAAACCCAATTCTGAATTTTCCAAGAGGACACATAATCAACACTGTGGCTCAACCATGGTTACAATGCCTCCAAAGACCCCAAAACTCACATGATACAAAACAAATTCACGAATCGTGACACTAAACCTCAAATTCTTATTTTCTGTAAGAACTACACAAGACAATCTAATTTGAACAAGACAAGGCCAAAAGAAATACATAGGGCTTACCACTTCCAATTTTACTGCTAGCTCCACAGAGTTTTTGTCTCTCACTCAGACATGACCGAGCCAAGAAATTCTCACTAAGCAACAAAATTATGGATGCTCGAGACTCATGCCTCCCCATCAAGCGAGAACTCAACCCCAAGAAGGCCTATTGAAATACTATTCTACAAAAACCAAGGACTCACCCTATTTTCCAAAGATTCGCCACCAACGCTTACTACACAACGATCGCAACAAAACGACAAGGATTCCTAACTCCCCATCCCATCTTTCGCAAATGCCTTCCACCTCCATCCCCATCAATTCATAACCTTCACCAACTAGAGGTTGTGCTCCTCCATGCGAGACGCCAAATGCATATGTCCTTTCTTCAATACACAATGGATATAATGAGTGTGTGGTGGGCACAAAGTCCTAGACTCCATCGCCTCCTTTCATAACATCCCAATTCTAATAATATTACTATTAAAGCGATAAATTTTTTATCATATTTTATATATAAAAAATTACATTTCAATTTAATTTTTAAAAAAATAATATCAATAAAATGTAATATTTACTTTTTCAAATTCAATATATATATATATATATATATATATATATATATATATATATATATATATATATATATATATATATATGAAAATTATTATCATATTAATTTGTCCTATTACAAAAATCACTTAAGAAAAAAAAAAAATTTAAAACAACAATATTATTTTAACTAAATATACATTTCAAAATCAAATTTAAAATAACAAAATTTCAATAAGAAAAACCTCTAAACAAATTTCATAATAATTAACATCGTAGGTCAAAATGTATTATTAATTTTTTTTTTTTTTTTATTATCGAGAATTTAAGATATGTTATAAAACAACACTAGATAACGTCACTTCTACAAAAACACCAACAAGGAAGAATTGACTTCCGTAATGACTCACCAAGTAAGGAGATGGTAAAATCCCCATCAACCAAAGACTCGACCCCCTTTACCATCGAGCACACTTGAAACTCAGGACCTAGACACTATAACACTTAAAACCTCGACGAGCAAATAACACCAGAGCCACCCACAACACAAGGCAATATTTGCAACTAAAGGCAAATTCAACCATCCTTAGACTAAAACCCTAATTGAATTTTCCAATAGGACACATAATCAACATCCAGTGCTCAACTACAATGCTTCCAAAGACCCAGTCATAATACAAAACAAATTCAACAACCGTGACACTAAACCTCAAATTCTTATTTTCTCACAAGAATTACATAAGGCAATCTAATTTGAACAAGACAAGGCCAAAAGAAATACATGTGGCTTACCACTTCCAATTTTAATACCCCACGCAGAGCCGTTGTCTCTCACTCCGGACGCGACCGAGCCAAGAAATTCTCAATAAGCAACCAAATTCATGGATGCTCGATGAGACTCCATGCCTCCCCACCGAAGTGGGAACTCACCCCTGGTGAAGGCCTATTAAACACTATGCCACTAAACCCAAGGACTCACCCTTTCCAAAGATCTACCTTCTACCAACGCCACACAACGATCGCAACAAAACAACAAGGGATTCCCTCGGCTCCCCATCCCATCTTCGCAAATGCCTTCCACCTCCATCCCCATCAATTCATAACCCTTCACCAACTAGAGGGTTGCATGCTCTCTCATGCGAAAATGCCAAATGCATATATCCTTCTTCAATACACAATGAATATAACAAGGGTGATGGGCACAAAGTCCTGCACTCTTCTCCCTTCATAACACCCTAATTTAATAATATTACTATTAAAACGATAAAAATATTATCATATTTATATAAAATTTACATTTCAATTTAATTTTTAAAAAATAATATCAATAAAATGTAATATTTACTTTTTCAAATTCATATATATATATGAAAATTATTATCATATTAATTTAAAAGCTTATTTCACAAAATCACTTTTAAGAAAATAATAAAAATAATTTTAAAACAACAATATTATTTTAACTTAACATTCATTTCAAAATCAAATTTTAAAATAACAAAATTTCAATATAAATAAAGAAAAAAATCTCTAAATAAATTTCTCCATTAATCAAATTTCATAAAATGATACTTTAATAACACATATTCCAAATTTCCATAATAAAATAAGGGAAAGAATCCTACGTAAACTTTTTTGCATTGTCCAAATTCTAATGGTTTAAACAAATTTTTGGACTTTGATCAATGACCTTTATAAACAATTAAAAAAAAAAATTGACTTTGTAGTATGATGATGATGATGGCTAACGTTCTTCCAGACAAATCTTTGGTCTACCTAATTTTAAAGAAAGTAGTGCTATTTATTCTGATTTAAGATTTTACCCGTGCTCAAAAATTGAGAAGCCTCCCAGCTCACTGGGTAATTTTGACATTCTAAAAGGCTAGGAAGGCTTATCAACAAAGATTTAAGTTGAGTTTCAATGTGGTTGTACACGGGCACTCTAAGAGGAAGTGATTTTCATCCCTGATGTTCATATTCTCAATATATATGTAGCCTTCCATCCATGGTGTTTTAGAACCGGCCCAAGGAGCTCATGAGAGGCCTGTATGAGAGTTAATTTAATTTTATTATATTAATTTTCTTCTTGAGTTGTGCTTAAAATAGAGAGATACTTTGATCTTCTAAGGTGGGGTTGAGGACCTCCTGTATAATTTAATTTTCTCTTAGTCAAATAGATCTTTCTACACTCACATTTTTCAACTGAAGTAAATAATTTTTTTACATATCATAGTTTTGCAATGCAACATTCTCGTCGATCTCCCAATAGTTTAACCAGGCCCTGGTGTCTTATGCATCGTTGCACTTTTTTTATTTTTTAAAAACTTTAACTTTTATAAATTTTTTATAATTTAATTAAATATTAAATATTTTATAAGCTTTATTTTTATAAAATTAAATTTTAAATTGAATAATTCTAAAATTAAAAATATAATTATTCATCATTAATAAAAATTCATAAAATACATAACTTATATATATATATATATATATATATATTATAATTATTTTATCAATATAAATTAGATCTATGACTTTTTTGTGATCCATAATAGATAAATGTCTTTCTGATTAATCATATCATTAAGATTTGATGGACTTTGAATCGACAATCGGTGAAAACAGGAGATACAATAAAATTTTTGAGTTTTCTTTAATAAATATCATGAACTACAACGAGAGTGCATTGTAGATTATAAATTAATAAAAAAAAAAACTTTACACTTCTATTGCAATTACTGAATAAATTTTGTTTTCAATAAATTCTTCCCTGATTTAAAGAAATTAGATTGAAAAACTTAATGACTCAAAACTTTAAAAATCACACTAAAGATCACTCCTTTGTGACTTGAATTGAATTAATCCAAAAATATTTATCTAAAATATAAAATTAATAAAAATATATAAACTTTCAACCAAAAAAATGAAACATTTAAATATACACCATAAATATTAATTATTTACAAAATATTTAATTATTTATAAAATATTCTCCGAGGTAACAACCTTTATAACATATCTTAAATTCTCGATAATAAAAAATTTAAATTTAATATTAATATGACGACCAACGATGTTAATTATTTATAAAATAGGTTTAGATAACAATACTTAAATTTAATTTTGATTCAGATGTTAATTATTTATAAAATAGGTTTAGATAACAATATTTATAACATATTACAACCGATGGTGTAGTATCACCGAAATGATTTTTTAAAAATAAAAGATTTCTACCTAATAATTAATTATTATTATTTTTTTAATGGCAACGGAATTGGCCATGTTTTTAAATATCTCACCGACGAATGAAATCAAATTTAATTAATTTTTTTTTTTTTTTTCTTTGATAAAGTGATCTCCCCGCTTGATCATCTTGGGGTCCACATCCGAGTAGTGTGGGCCACGTAGGAAAATACCCTAGGTTAAAACAGCAGGTTCATATTCAACATTTTTTATCAGAAAAAATTCCGCGTGCGTTAGCAAATCTCTATATCTTCAGTCATTTGCTCCTATCCTGAACCCCCTCGGCCTCTTCGTTCTTCTGCCACGCACCCTTGCGCAGATCCGCCCGCGCTCTCATTGATTCGTATTTTCCTCATTTTCCTCCGATCGATTAGATTGGTTTTTGGAGCAACGCGATGTGGATATCTTCCGGGAACATCGAGGTTAAAGGAACAGGATCAGAAGCGCCAGCGCGAATGGAGCTCTTTGCTGCGTCGTTTTTGGAGTACTGACGGCCATCGTGGCAGTGTTTGAGCTCAGCAAGAACAAAAATGATCGAAATTCGACTTTCAAGGTCTAATTCGTCTTGCCAGAACACTATCTGTACAGGTAGTCTCATGATGGGTAAGTTTCGATTTGTATGGTTATGTTTATTTTGAGCTTTGTTGAAAGTAAATTAGGATTTTTAAATTGTAGAGCATTGGCCTGTTTGAAGGCGCGTACAATAAATTAGGTTTTTAAGGAGCTTATGAGATCTGAAAATTTGACATGTCTGCTGTAATGCTGTAATGCAATCGGCTCCTTTTTAAGAAGCTATGTTTTCAGAATTTTTCTTTATTATAGAGGTTTTGAGGTGCTGACAGTTTCAATTTACCTCCGTGAAACGAGATCTCAAGGGTTTTAGTACAAGATCTGGTGTTTAGATGCTCTGTGCTAAAATGCCTGTTATAGTTATTCTCGGCACTGCTGTTAAGCTATTCAGTTCGTGAGTTGTAAGGTGTCATCTGTTATTTTTAATACATAATGTTGGTTTTCAATGTTAGATTTTCGCTAGAAAATCTGTTTTTAAATTTTATTTTTGTCATTGCTGAAATCGAGAACGTGTAAAAACAAATTGACTGATGTTAATGAGACATTCTTCCCTGGAATTAAATCGGTGTGTGTATATGCTTAAAGAAGCGGTGCGTCACCCTCTAGCTTTTCTTCTAGCTTCAGATATTTGCCGTGCGAGAAGGTCAGTGTGTTCCTCTTGTCTGTAAATATCTTAGCTCATAGTGAATGAGTGGGATTTGAAATCATACTTGCCAAACTTGAGGATCTGGTTGTAAACACATTTTTGAGACCGTCATGACTAGGATGATTTCTCCTTGGTTGAACGCAACTAATTAGATTACGCATAATGTTTTCGGTTGCGCCTTTTTGGGTCTACCTTTTAATTTTCCTTTAGCATTCGTTTACTGTTTTGTATATGTTGACCGGTGAAGGTAGTTCGTCGTTACCACTTGGATAGTCGACGGGGTCTAACATGTTTGAATTTTGTTGACTGTTCATGCGTGTTTAATCTGTAGGGGTTATTGTTGTAATCTGACCTGTTTATAGATCAGCACGTTTATATGATTGATATCAAATGGTCAATTGAATCTGTAGCTATTTAACTTCGTAATTTAGATGTTTCGGTTTGATGTAAATCTTCTTTGGTTTTGCCCAATAAGTTATTAAGTGGTTGGTTGATATCCCGGTTCATCTGGTTGACAAGGCATTCATGAAATAGAGATACTCGACAGAATCGGACGTTATTGGCTTTACCGTTCTGATGGTACTAACCCGGCACTTTCCGGCTAATGGTTTCTTTGACAACATAGCTGGAGATTGGTTACAAGGACCCTACGTTTACTTTCTTTACAGCACGTATGGTTTCGGCAAAGGAGATATTGAAGACTTTCATTGCAGGTCGGGTCATCTATGTTATTTGGAACGATTGTGGGATCATTAATGATAAACAAAGATATTAACACTCCGTATGCTTTGTAGCTGTGCACTTGTATTGTATGAATACTGAGAACAAAAATAATTAATAAGATAGATCTATTCTTTAATATGTTGTTCTGAATGGTAGGCCTGGAAGAGGGCTTGTATAACATACTGCATAACGTACATATTGAGTTGCATATGTGCATTCTCCTGAGTACAAAATATTGATGATTGGGTTGCATTCTGGAGGCATTGCCATATCTCTTCTATTTTCAGCTTTTGAATCATGGCTTGTTGCTGAACATTTCAAGGTGGTTGAATATCCATCTTGTACAGAAAGTTTGGGTAGTTTCTGCGTGTTTAGACCAGATGCATGCAGCAATGCTGAATGACTTGGTTCATTTAGAATGATTTTGCATAGCATGTAGTTTCTCTTCATTAATGTGTTGTTGGAGTTGGCCTGAAATCTGAAGACAATTTTTACCTTTTGTAGAAAGAAATATAAGAAAAATTAGCAAGGCATATGCTACGATATTCTGTCACTTGAGGTTTTTTGGTTTCTTGCAGAGGGGTTTGAAACACAGTGGTTATCATTGTCTCTTTAAAGGCAATATTCTCATAAATGGTCTTGTAGCCATTATCTCTGGGTTGTTTGCCAATACCCTTGCTGACACTTTCGGCTTTGGTCCAGCTGCTGTTTGATGCTGCAGCATGCTTTCTAGCTATAGGATGGCCATCATCTTTTCCACCTGGACAGAGAACCATGGAGATCCTTCAGAGAGGTAGGATCATTTACTTCAGTTCAAGGGTGCTGCTACAGCTAGCTGTTTTGTGTATGTTTAAACTTGTATCTTCTCCAAATAGCTTGCCATTTTGAACTATATGCTGACAGATAGACAGATGATGATAGAGCTTTTCCTTACGTTGTTTTGCCACCATTGCTGTCATTTTACAAAGATGATGATTGTATTGTTGTCAAAGGCCTTATTTTAGGTCTGCACGTACACATTTGCATTTCTTTGGACACCTGCTCTTAGCCTGCTAAATGAACATGGATATTCTCATGGTCCATATTTTGCAAATATTTATGTTGTTCTCATGCTGGAAGTCTTTGCCTCAGATTCTGTCTTGCCAAAACAGTCAAGGCAGAGAGCTACATGCAGATTGTATTCCTTGTTGCTGGATCCTTCCTCATTCCTCTTATACTTACTGTATGTTTTAGGCTTTACTATTCCTTTGTGTCTTCTGATAGAATTTACTTATATGAAACGTCAGTATATTTGGGATTTGAGGATTATCTTAAAATGCAGCAGAGTGAGCCTGATTAGAGCCAGGCATAGAAAAAAAAAAGGTGGGTTAGTTTATACCAGGAGGTATGGGTCTCCTCAGCCCTCCTCTGTCTTCTGTGTGGCTGAGGTCATGGAATTTTCTGGCCTCAATTGCTAGTTTTTTTTTTATCAATATATTCTGATATGCCTAGGGAGTGTTGGCCTTGCACCCTTCCGGTTCCTTTGAACATATTTGTCTGTGTTGTGCTTTACACAATGTAAGGCCACACAATACTCTAATCTCATTTTAATATGGATTGCTTATGGGCAGAAGTATTATATTGTATATAAAAAGGATTAATAAGTCTTAACTAAGGAATCCTTTTGTTTTGGAATGTTTTAAGGGAATATTTGGAAATTTTTAAGGTTTTGAAATCACTCAAACTTTTCTTTTTCTTCATTTAGCAGCCTAATGCCTTCCTTTAATTCATGGTTTGAAGGAGCTGGTATGGGGCATGTATCTTCCTCTTCATGGTACTCAGTTCTCTGGGTATGCCTATGTTTGTTGCAGAGAGCCACACAAGTGGTGCCTTAAGAACTTCTACATGTAACTGATTTTATTTATCTAAGTCATAAGGGATCCACACACTTCTTTTGTCAGTGTTACTGATGCAGTTATATTTAGGAAAGTCTTATTTTTATTTTTCTAAGATTTTTGAGCTTTCTTTCTCAGTATATTTTATCAATGTTTCATATAGTTCTTTTGTCAAAAGGTAGAATTCAAGATACTTGGGTTGAAATTCAAGGAGCGATTACAGAGTGTGGGGGCAGAGCCCCTAAATATCTTAAATTGAAGAAGACTTGAGAAGGTAACTGAAGATTGTACAGTTGTAAAGATTAATGACAATTCTTTGCAAAATCGTTGTATTTTGGGCTGGCCCATGAACTGTTTCTCTCTCTCTTCCAACTATTTGTCAACAGTATAAAATAGTTTAGTTTGTTTTATTCATCTATTGGACAAGGTAACTTATTCATTGTAGAATTTCATGGAGATATAATGGTCTTTTGTTCAACTGATTATGATCCCCTAGACAATGATATAAGCATGTGTAATTTTGCTAAAATCTTTTGTTCAATAGCCCCAACTCTATTTTTTTCTATTTGGGGAGACAACACAAGTAGACACTAATTAGGCTTCTAATGTCCTACCCATTTTATGAGCTCCAGGCATGTAAACATTCACACCTTTTTGCCTATGGTAGCTGGGGGGGGGAGCCAAGAGCCTGTTTGTAACTCCTATTGACGATGGATTATCCTGTTCGTTAAAAAAGTTCTAAGCAGTATGTGTTTATTCATTTAGTTTTTAGCTTTTATACCTCAGTCATATATTTCTTGCACTTAGAAGTTACTAGAACAAAGCAGTTGCTAAAAAGATCAAGAAAAATGTTTATAAGGTGTTTGATAAGCACCAATTTTACAAATCACATTTACATTTATTGTGTTGTAATTTATTAATGTATGAATTATATAAGATAATACTTTTCTTGAAATCTCAAAGTTTCATGCGTAACTTAGAGGAAAATATAGCAGTGTTTAACAATTTTCATCATTCTGTTGAAAAGAGAGAACATCACAGAACGCAAGGGTAATTAGAGGTTATTTCTTTGTAGTTCATGAGAATTAGAAGTAGAAGGATTAATTGCAATCTCAGTGAAAACTGTTGAAGTGGTTATTAATTGGAGAAAAAATGGCAGTGGCTGGGGATAGTCCTTTGCATTTTAGGTCTCAGATTTCAGGAAAGACAACAAAGGTGAGAACAAGAGATAGAAAGCACATGACACTTGGAAATTAGGAGCATGTAGAAAACCTATAGACACAGAGGGGACTAACTTAGGAACTAGATTCAACTGTATTTGACAGGATGAGAAACTCTGCAAATGTATCAAATGATTTGAAACTCAAACTATTATATTGTTTTTCACTAATAGTAATCCTAATCCTTTCCATTTTTTCTCCTCCCATCCCACCCATGGGTTTCAACCGGTGACTTTCTTTGCAGACGGAGTGCCTTAAGAGTGCACCCCATCACCGACTGCTCTACAATTAAGGGCTTTTATTGCTGCATGTTAGAGGGTAGCTATATATACAATTATTTTCACAACATGTAATTTCTGTGGGCTTTACATTTCTGCACTCTGATAAAAAACTGGGAACATGGCTGTCCATAACTTGCAGGGATTGTTTTTTTGTGAAGAAGCTTTCGAACAGGGTCATAATCAATAAATTTTCAGTGCAAGAATGTTTGTGAATTTATATAGATACATAATTTTTTTCAATGCAAAGTATCAAGCAAAACACACGCTTTCGGGAATACATGGTTTTCAGAATGTGTAGATATTTTCTTCCCCAATATAAATATATAAAAGGGAAAACTTGTGTCCGTCAAATGTGGATTTTGGCCTCTTTTGCTTTTCACAAACATGTAATTTGTGTGGGTTTACATTTCTGGTAAGTCGATAAAAACTGCGAACATGGCTGTCCATAACTTGCAGAGGATGGTTTGGTTTGTGAAGAAGGTGAACAGGGTCATAATCAATAAATTTTCAGTGCAAGAATGTTTGTGAACACGCTTTAGGGAATACATTGTATGTTTGCAGAATGTGTAGATATTTTCTTTCCCAATATAAATATATAAAAGGGGAAATCTCAGGTTCATCAAGTGTGGATTTTGGCCTCTTTTTGCCCTCATGGTTGCTGGAGGTATTATTCACTTGTGCTTTTCTGTTGCTCTTGATTTGCTTTGTTTATTATTTTCTTCATGTCCCGGAACCTTCCTTTCTACACATTATCCTGCTTCATTGAAGTCAATATGAAGTTATATGCCTCATTTCATATCTAGAACTAAAACATGTTGAGATATGTGATTAGCTACAAGCCTACAACATTTTGTTGCAACATGAAGTGCCCAGAGCTTCCGAAACTGACCTAATGAACACTACAGTGATCTCAGACACCCTTGTCATGGAGTGTTTTGGAGCTCTATTTTTTTGGTTAATTTTTCACCAAATGCAAATCAGTATATCTTCATTTTGCATTGAACATGCAAGTACTCTTCAAGGAATCCTGCAGCTGCTTGCAACTTAATTATGCTTGGTACTTGCATTTAATTGGTCTTCTTCACTTATTGCATTTCTAATTACTTAACGTCATCCCGCTGCTGTTAAATAGCAAAGTCCCATGGTTGAATTATATTGTGATAACCGACAACAATTTTGTTGTAACATGAAGAAGTGTCCACAGCTCCGTACCTAATGGACTATCACAATGATTTCCCAAGTCTTTAAGTGTTCTTAACTGTCTTTGGCATTTTGTTTTGTGGTAAGCTCTGGTGCCTTTATTTGTGATGGTTGTCTATGCAATCTTTATTCCTTTCTTCAGTAAAAGATTAACTATCCTTCACGGACTGTATCTTGTATTGTTGGTTGTAAACCTTATAACACTTTGTATTTATGCATTAAATACATCTCCTCTCTCCTGGTTAGTAGGTCTCAACAGTTGGAAAATCTGTATCCACCACCACCTTATTCACATTTTTGAAGTTATGAGGTGCAATATATAATGTCTGAACAAAGCCTCCTTAATTGGCTGAGTTCTTGTTGCCAAGTACCTTGTCTATCGGGAGTTTATGGGGTCAAATCTCCTCATCATTATATAACTTTGGTTAGGTCTTGCCAGTTTGCTTTGGCTACAGACTTCTCTGGGTTAAAGTTAGTTGGTCATGTGATCCTTCGGGTTGATCTTACCTGATTTTCTCGTGGATGCAGAGGCCACCCGGTGTTGTGAACCACCCTTAAAAATATAATCTCTGAGCACATAGGAGATAATTTCTTATGACTAAATTATCATTCTTAGTTTATTCCAGAAATACTATAATGTTTACTTTTTAGTTATATAATCTATGAACACAAAAGATAATTTCTTAGGACTAAATGGACTGTATTTTTGAAGTCATTCAGAAGTCATTTTAGATCATGTTTACTTTTAGTTTTCCTTTATTTATAATAGATATAATATAAATAAATAAAATAAATGGAAGAATTATAACAAGTAAATAATAAATTTTATTGTGTACTCAAATTAAAAAACAATAATATAATTATGTCGTGGTTTTTAAGGGCACCGAATACTCTTTTTAATGGACAAAGACCACCTCAATGAGACGGATTGCTAAAGTTTATAGTAGATGACCACTGTGTCCTCAAGCACTTCGATTTTGTTGCTCAAGCTTATAAAGGACCCCTCTCATATTGCTTGGATTGGGGTTAAAACATGGGGGAGGTATACATACTTTAATTGTATATAGTTTTGAACTTGTTTTTTAATTGACTATGGTGAATTAGTAACTTGTTAGAGTAATGTGGCAAGACTTAATGAGGGTGGGGGCGCTTTATCACAATGAGCCAAAGATGGCCCCATGGAATTTGAAATCAACTTGTGATCTCTTAGAAAGATACACATTCCTAACCATTAGGCTCACTCAAACTAAGTGAACAATTAGGTTTAGTGTGTAATACCTATAATATAAATAAGAATAATAATTCAAATAAAATAAAATGATAAAAAGGATTAAAAAAGATAGTTGATGACAAGCGCTGAGTGGCTTGAAGTTTTCATTTTCACCATTTTTAAATAATGAAGTTTAAAGAAGGAGAAAGATGTTAAGTATATATAGACTTATTGGAAACAAATGAAAATCTCGATTGAGGTAGTTGGTTGAAGGCTCAAAAACTCTCAAATGTTAACACTCTAGGATCAATTAGGGTGGATGGTCATTCTCCACACTTTTAAGGGTTGGTTGGATTGAAGATTGAGCTAAGGAATTTGAAGATGCCAATTACTTTCTTCATATAGGTGTAGAAAAGTCTCTTGCCACTTATTGTTCTTATAGATTATTTATTATCAATATGATAATCTTTATTAATCACTTGGTTGTGAAATCCATATGAAATATTTTGAATAGTTTGGCTTGAAGAATGTTTCTTTACATATGGTATGAACACCAAAATTTAGCAGTATGTGCGCATATTCCTTTTAAGTTCGAGGAATTTGACAATACCGTGTCTATCTTTGTAAACAGATGTTGTGACCATAAAATATAGTTTTAATGCTGTAAATCTATTGAGCGTATCTATTTCACATGCATGTCCATACAGAAATCCATCCAACATATATGTTGTTATGCTAGTGAGAATGCAAGAGAGATACAAGATAAATATGAGATGCATTTCATTAAATCAATATACATATAAATACATTTCTTTGACTTTTGATTTCATATTCTAAGAGGTCACTTGGACTTCTCATAATTTTTCATGTTTATTTGTGGCTTTTGTGTCTACACAAGTGAATGTGTACAATTTACATAACTTTGAAGAGATATGTTTCTAACACCTCCCCTCTGCACCCCAATTTGAAGGGGTGTATGAGTCCAAGAAGAGTGTTGGAATACAAAGTTGATAATGAATCAATGAAGGATGTGCTCTTTGAATGTATTAAGGAAGACCACAAACCAAATGGGGTAGCCTAAAACTGAAAGTCTTCTATTGGTGGTTTTAGGAAGACCACAAACCAAATGGGTAGCTCTAAGCCAAAGTCTTCTATTTGTGGTGGTTTAAGGCTAGTCACCAATTGTGGAACTTGGTTCAAGGCTCCTATAACAATTTTGAATCTAGTTAGAAGCCGATGGTATTTTGCTAAATGGAAGTGTTACCTAATAACGGTTTAAAGATAAATCAACAAATTGTTGCCTAACAAAAGGTGGTTTAAGGTTGACCACTAACTTAAATTATAGTTCATGCAACATGAGTCTGCTTTGTCACAACTTTGACTTTGGGTTTGGTTAAAGCTAGTTTCAGGCTTTCGCCGTAGGTTCTAATTAGTTATGGCTCAAAGGAATTGCTTTCAGACTTTGGAACTAGTCCTCAGCTATCAAATACTAGAATGATGAAAATCTTCCACGTAAGACATGTCAATACTGAATGAACTCTATGGTATGATTGATATATCTTCTTGATTATTGAAGGCCATTTCCAAGAAGTGATCCATTCGATGTGAATCTTTTTCTCATGTGAGCCTTGTGTCCTGAACATTTGTGTGAAGGATGAGTGTTTTTCACAATGCTCACAAAAGATCAAACACCGATTTTTCATGACCAACTCGATCACAATGTTACCATGTGTAACCTTTTGAAGGATGTGGTAAGTGGAACAAAGAAGATGAACTTTTATGAAGAAACCTAACATTACCAAGTTGGATTGGTTTGGAGTAGTCTAGGGAATGTGGAAGGTCACTTTTCATATCCAACACTAGTTTTGTACTTATTGTTGATGACATATTTCAAGGTTTGATGATGGGCTTGGGAAGTGCAAGCAAAATTTCATCTTTCATTCGAATACGCTTTTGAAGTGATTCCCTTAATCCGATTATTTGTTGGCTACTAATGTGAATCAATCTCAAACAAAGAATTGTTTTGAGCAAGAATCATTTCATAATGTTGATTATAATTCATCTTGTTGAGTTGTTACTCAAGGAAAACTCAACATTGTTCTCAGAACTTTAAATAGGTTCAACATTTATATAATGTTTTGTTGATTACCACCATCAACAATAGATAGTATTATAGTAAATAATGCTAATAATCCGCCAATCGACATGAATTTTTCAACAATTCAAGCTCAATGAATAAAGAGTGTCAAATTTTAGCGAAAATATACCCATTTACAATACAATTTTCCAAGAATTTTGGTTTGCTTGACATTCTTAAAGGCCTTGGAAAATAATTTACACAAAGATCAAACAAGCTTATTTAAAAAATGCAAATGAACTTACAAACATTATTTGAAAGTTACCATTATTCGTTATTTTGATGTGTTGTTGATGCTTATGATAAAAAAATGACAATGATGTTGGGGTTATTGAAGAATGCCAAAAACTTTTGTTGTTCACTTGAATAAGAGATATTCACTTCTTTTCTCAAATTTTGTTTTTAAACTGCCAAGCCTTGAGCACACTATTCACTCTAAAGACCAATCTAGAGACTCCGTTTTCCAACAAAAGATTGTTCTAGAAACTAGGTGAATCATTGCTTGGTTGGAAACATGTTTGAGGTGTCAGATACATTGGGTTCATTGCTCCTCGTGTGTTTTGCTAACATGGACTAACCGCCTTGGTGATCCCACCGGTAATTGTAGCAAAGAATGGTGTTCTGCTGTGTTTTGGGTCTGTCTTCCAATCTGTGGATCTAAACAAGTGGTATTAGAGCTGTGTTTTAGGTTCGAAACTCACATGGCTCGCGTTGGAGGAGAGATTGTTGGACATTGGGTTCAACGCTCCCCGTGTGTTTCGCGATGTGGTCATCCAATTTTTGTGGATCCTAACTCGTGATCAGAAGTGAGACTAAACCCTCACAGAAAGTTTTGGTCTAACGACAATTGTGATTTCAACATGAGGTTGATTTAGCATAAGATGTGTTCCAAATCACTTGGCCTTCAATTTCAAAAGATGTTGCTGAAGTTTAGTGAATTTATTCTCAAACTCCGTGATCAAGAGACCAAATTAATTATGCCATTAATAGAATTATTCTGTAGGCTTCATATGCATGAGGAATATGGAATGGATAACCTCTTGTCAACAAAATTTTGATATTGTTCATGAATAACCTCTTGTTCATATGATGCTACAAGCCCACTCCATGTTTGAGGGTGTAGCGATAAATGTTGCAGTAGAGCGAGCGTGACAGATGGAGAGGCCTATGGACAGTTGTGCTTACACAAGATTCTCAAAACGAGAATTGGGGCCAAACGTTTAGAGCTTCGGGTGGAAATTTTCTAATGGCAACTGCCCCCTTTACACACAACTACAAACTCAAAATTTTAAAATATTATTTTAAATTGATTAGTAATGTATTAAAGCACAAACCCTCGCATGTATATACGTAACAAATATACATATAAATATATTTATTTGACCTTTATTTTATTTAAGAAGTCTTTGGACTTCTCGAATTTTTACTTATTTTTGATTTTCCACACAAGTGAATGTGCTAAATTTACATAACCTACAAAAATATGTTTCCAACCTATATAATTTTAAATCTATCCTTAAATCTAAAATTTCATTCATTTTTTTTAAACCTAATCGACAAAAAATTGAGAAGGTCTATAAGCCTTGAGAATTATATTTGTTTGTTAAAAAAATAAAAAATAAACTATAGAAATAGGTACAAATTTCCTCTACAATTTTCTCAAACTTAACTGCATAATATGTTACTAAAATTCTGCTTTGATGCCATATGTAAAGGTGATTCTTCAAACATATTAAAAGAAAATCACATAGATTTAGTAACCAAAATCATATGGATTTCATAACGATTGATCAATAAAGATTAACTTATTAATAATTAATAAAAACAATAAGAAGTGAGCAACTCTGATCACATAAGGAAGAAATTAATATACTTGTAATTTAGTTTTTACATTCATTTGAGTTCTAATCTTTAATCAACCAATTGCAAAAAGAAGGTAAACAACTATCCACCTAACCAAATCCTTAGTAATAAGCGTGTTTTCCTTGTTTTCTAATAATTCTTTAAGAGAAAAATAGGTCTCACATCCTTCTCCTCCCTCATTTAAATATACTTAATGTCTAAAAAACAGCAAGGGGAAAAAGACGGTAAGGAGTTCACACAATTCTTGTTGATTTCACATAAAACTATCACTTTATGAATATAGAGAACGAAGAATAATGTTCAAATCATTTGCATTGAAAAGTTATTGTAAATACTAAAATTAAGTAGTTTAATCGACTCTGGATTTGGATAAAGAGTAGTTTATATTATATTTTTTTCCTTAGTGGAAAAATTATGAAAATTTATGAATCTAAGTTACAAAATTTCATCGAGTAAATTGACTACATTACCTACTGGCCGTATTTAAATTACACGCTATTTTTCTAAATTTTTAGTAAAAATACCAATGCAAATGCATTGCCGCCTACACAAGTATACAGACTGGCACGAAAAAAAAGGACACATTCGTACAAGAACATGCATTTTTCGGGACAAATGTCCTCGCAAAATCCAATGTGGGAAAAACCTTTCAACATGTCCGAGGGTTTATATTATTAAGCAAATGTTGTTTTGAGTACATCTAGGTGTCAAAACCCTACCACCCAACAAAGAGAAACATCGACAGACATAAATGAATAGTGAGTTTTACCTCACACCGCAAGTCTCTATCAGATCCATATCGTAAATCGGTGAAGCTTCAGTAGCCTCTACACAATAGATGCGTAGGCCTCACAGGTTTAGCCGAGGATTGCGTCACCCTTCTCTCCGCGTTGGACTGGCCTTCGAAATTAGGTTTACACCCTCTCGCCGTGGTAAACCTTTTTAAGCCTCCACTTAAATTTGGACTATCTCTCAAAGCCACCGCACAACCCATACATGGGTCTCGTGTCACCTCTCAAATCCCGTACGTCCGGCCCTAAGGTTGCGCTCGGTCCTCTCGGTTGTTTCGCCGCCTGCTCTACCATGTACTCTTGGTCCTCCGACCACCACCGCACCGCCCTCGCGTTACACCGAATCACTCATATCTAATATTCGTCCGTGCATTGCTCCGTGTCAGTAATCTGTTAATCTCTTAGATTCACCGTGTGTGTTCTCCAACTCGAATTTCATTCCTTCCTTTATACTTTTCCGTGGATGAATCACCGTGATCTAATTCTAATCGATCCCGCTAAGATTAAATCAAACTTGATTCTCATCACCTAGAACATTCTTACTCCACATATTTAAATTAATTCACTTTAATTATTTAAATTTCTAAGTTTTAACTTGTATTCATTTAAAATAATTAATTATTTGAATAACTTAAGCTCGGGTGGAATTTCTCCAAACTACCAGGCCTGAGATACTACAGGTTCTAGCCCCTCCACAAAATTTCGGAGCTAGAGCACATCCGTTGCTACCCAAAAAAAAAAATCAACAAAAAATCACATCCTATTAGATATAAAAATACTTACATTATGTAGAGGTTTAATGGTGTTTAAAATGGAACTAAGTGGTTTCATATGGATACAAACATTTTTTCATGACTTAGAGGTAACATGCAATTTTAGAAAATTCTTACATACCTCCAAAAGATACATTTATCGAAAAATTATTAGTCTTCAAACATTGTGTCCACCTGTCCACAAGTTTTCACAAAAATTGAACAACCAAAATATTATTCCTTTTTTTTTTAAAAACTTCGAATTGTGTATACCTTGGCACACAAGAGCTTGCCAACATATTTTTCAGTTGTGCTACCACCCTACAATAACTGTAAAAATTTTAGTCTTACTTTTAGAGATAAGACAATATTAACAAACTTCTAATTATTATTATTATTATTTATTAAGGTTTTTTTTGTTTTTCCTTTCTAAAAATTGGAAGATAACTTTTTATATTAAGTAAAAGGAGGGTTGTGTTGAAGCTAACAACTCTATATATTTTTCTATTTTTCTATTTTAGTAGATTGCTTCAAGAGTAGACATTAATTAGTGCATATAAATATAATTTTTGTAGTCTTCACTAAATAGAAATTTTAGTTGGCTTATAGTGATTGCAGGGCCATACAAATGCCAAAAAACAACAAACTCGATGATGTATTACATATGATAATCAAAGGTAGACACTTTTTGTTAGTTTTTTTTCGTTTCATAGCAATATTGTGCCCACTTCGTAAGCTTTCAAGGTAGTGGATGATTATTTTTCCTTTGAGCTTCATGTTGAATTTTCATTGTTGATTATTGGAAGCTATTGAAAGATTTGGTCACCTATAGAATTATAGTCAATTCTAGGAATTCGATTAATTTCTAGCTCTCTAATGATTTAATTTTCACTTCTTGGAGCAAGAGATTACTCATGATATTGGAATAAGGAGAATACAAAATTTGTTCCAACTTCAAAAATCTTTGAGGTTATCACCAACCATGCACTTCTATTAGTAATGAGATATCCTCATATCTCTAGAAATACCATATACATAATAATTTCATTATCCATTGTTGTGTATAAAAATTACTGAGATATACCCTAAATCAAAGAAATGTATCCAATTGGCCCTCGAGAGTTTACTTGAAGTAAGTCCTTGGCCTAAGTCCTTATGGGGAAAGATGAGTCCTTTGTTCAAGTCCTCAGGCGTAGACCCAAACTCGTCTTTGGGTAGATGATTAGCATGAAGTGTTATAAGAAGGTCAAATAATGATAGCATGTTATCTTCGTTGTGATGATTATCCAAAACAACAAAGAGTAAGCCTCAACCATATTGTTAAAAATCGTTCCTAAACCTCAAGCATATTAGTTTAACATATTTTACCTAGGATTGTAGAGAATTCCACCCGCCTGCCACCTTTGCATAGGGGTTTAATGTTATACTAAATGTAAAATATCATTAGTCTAATTATACATAGCCTCACTAACAAATAAGCCACAAGGATTGCATTGCTTTAACATCATCAATAGATTATAATAAAACCACCGTACACGCATACAAATTTTAAAATCACTGAATATAAAACTATCAATCTTTTGTATCTATATTACTCTATAAATGATTGATGATAGAAATCATGTAGTCCATTATTTTTACTTGCTTATAACTAGTTATAACTTAAAGAACAACTGCTGCCATTCTTCCAATTTACAAAGAAGAAATGAATCCCAAAATATTGTAAGGACTAAACACCTTATTTTTGACCAATTTTATTAGATACTTTAAATATACAATCTCTATCATGTTTATTACTCTCCCCACTCCACACGCACCCTCCTCCCCCCACCCCCCAAACCATATCTTAAAATATTATAACATGTGAATCATTTAAAGTAAGAATCATTTACATTGCAATCATAATTATGGCATTCCATTAAAATAATTCCATCTTCCATTCTTATCTTAAAATAGTATAACACATGAACCACAAAGCAAGAACCATTGACACAACAATCATAATTATCGACTTCCATTAAAATATTTCCGTCTCCCATTCTTTCCATGGCCTTCTCGAAAAGAACTCCATCTCCCATTTTTTCGTTGTTGACAATTTTTGTCACTCCTAGAGACAACTTAGAGTTGCCATAGACCAAGAAGCTTGTATGACTTTATCATAGCAGAGCATATAATATAACTTAAGGGACAACCAAAAGGTTTCCCACATTCTTGTAAACAAGGTAAAATGAATTTAAATGGGACCAGGCTATAACCAGTTACATGGAGAGTATATTTATGTAGACAAAATGCAAAGCTCCAACACAAAAGTATCGCATGCTTAAGAAGACAATTTACTGTAAAGAGGGCCGATTCAAGTAATATGCCACAGAAATTAAATATCAGAAGGTGTATGCAGGGAAAGAAACATAAGAGGATATTAGTTAACTTTGGTCTGATACCCAGATACACAACAGAACCACATATGGGCTTATCATTCTAAGAATCCATACATGACAATGGCGTTTTAAAAGCACCCTCCCAAAGCAACTAATATAGAAGAAAGATGAATGAAATGAACATGAAACAATATATCATGTCTGAGCCATATTTAAAGTGCTTGACTGATCCAAGTATGGGCATCAACTAGGATGAATCCTTACCTAAAATCAGTGAGCCACTCGCATTCCAGTACATGATACAAGAAGATATATGAAATGAAATGTTGTATTAATCACATAAGAGAAGGTTACATACTGTGAAATACCAAAGACCAAAATCCTCATTACAGATAGAACTCCTCCTCACTGAGACCCTGCGGGCTCTGAGCCTTCATAAAAAAGTTTTACAAAATGTATACAAAAATACCTTTCACTGCACCATTTTCTGATAAAAATCTGGAACCCTTACAATGTCTTTCTTCCTCCCTTTTATAGAGGAAGGAGAAGAGAAACTAATAAAAGAAGTAGGTGAAAACAATTAATTGTTTCATTAAAACCAAATGGCGGAAACAATTCACACCCATATTATTTGATGGCTCAAGGATGTTGTAGGTACTCTGTGGCTGCTTCATGAAGTAGATGTTGTGGGTGCAAGTCTCTCCGGGGATAAGACATGAAGAATAAAATATGCAACATTCGGTACTTTCCTGAGAGAAAAATATGCCGAAGTTAAAACTGGAGGATATGATTTTGATGCACTTGTACTCCTTGGCTTCTGAATGTGGTGTGATCATTTAAAATCTTCGGCTCCAGACGTTGAATTTCTCGCTCTCTGACTGACATTCCTTATCTGCACCCTTAATAACTTCATCTACAAGAATATGCCTCCTGAATGTTTCTTGAAGTTTGGACAGATCTAAGTCCCGCTTCTTTAAATGAGAGTCACGTCAAAGCAACTACTCAGGACCTTCTTCATGAATTTTGCATTTAAAAACCGGTCCTTTGACGCACCCTTGACTTCTGCAATAAGGGCTGTGAATTAAGGTAATTTCTCGTTGCTGAAACCTGCAAAACCCACCAAGGTGTTAGATAAAACCAAGCACGGGGATGAGAATGTGGGGAGGTGGCGGGTGTGGCGGGGACATAATAGGCGATGCATGGTGGCGGTGAAAGCTCGGTGGAATAATGAGGTAGGCGGCGGGCGGAGGCTTATAACGTAAACGTTTAAAATTAAATGAAATGCATAATGGTGGATGAAATATGACAAAAATGCGGGGGTGATGACGTGGAGGGGTACAAGATTAACAACGTGGCAGGGGAATGATCCGGGCCATTCAATTTTAAAAAAAGATCGACGGCTTAAACTGTATTGGGGAACATTGAGATGGTGGGGCAGGGGCGATGTGGACGGGAGTTAAAAGCTGCACGACTTTGGAAAGCAAGATTCGTTGGATTGAATGCTTAAGATCGAACGATTTATATGGATTTCGCTGCACATCCTTGCATGGGAGATAATGCGCGATGAGCGGTGGTATTGGCGTGGCACGCGTGGCACTTGCTGAATGGAATTGCTGGGGTTTTGAGAATACCGCCTGCTGCTGAAAAGCTGTGTGAAATAAACAGGCCGGTTTTAGGGGTAAGGCGCGGTGGGGACCACGGGGACAGGATAGGCCGCGGCCGGGATCTATGACGGATCTGACCCGCCAGGGGCACGCCCTTCGATGGAGGTACGATAAGCGCCTCTCCGTCTAGCGCCCGGGTTCGATGCCCGAGTCATATGGAAAATGAGATGGAGGCCGGGCCGAAGGAGCTATGCTCAAAATGTTCCGAAATGTGAATTTCCTTGTACCTTTGATGGTGCACTTTGGGGGCAGAGAACGATAACAATAATCATGAGAATGGTTTTCCAAGGCTGAAAAGGGAAAAATCCGAAAGCTCAGAACCCGATTTCTTATGAAATTTTATAGAATATTGATTGTGTACAACATCGGTTCCACCTGGGGACGGCACGTTCGTCCCTGGACGTGTCGAGAACTTGCAGACCCTTTGATCATCTTTTTTGTGCAGACTTCTGCCCTTCAGCCCCTCTTAATTTACTTCATAGTTCATCAGCACGTCCTCCTGGATCAAATCAAAACCGAAAAAAAACTTATATACAATATGGTACATCCGGCTTGCCCTGCCTGAATCAGAATTGGAACTAGGGCTTGAGAAATTGGCCATTTATAGGGGCATCCAGCAGATCACCCTGTAGGTTCTCCAACATAAAAGTATTGTTTCCCCCTTGTTCGACAATTTTGAAAGGCCCAAACCAAAGGGGATCAAATTGACCATGTTTTCCTTTTAAGCCCTCCAGACATCCCATCTGAGCACCAGATCTCCAGTCTGCAATTTCCTGTCTTTTGCATGCTGATCAAATATATGTTTCATTTTCTCTTGATATTCTGTTAATCTCTGGTTCACTTGGTTCCGTGTTTCCTCTAATTCCACCAACTGATTGATTCTTCTGACCATATTATCAGGCTCCTCCTGACTTTCCTGCATGAAATGTGCCACTGGTAAGGCCAACTGCACCGGAAACACGGCTGCTCGTCCATATATCAATTCATATGGAGATCTCCCAGTTCCTCTCTTGCTAGTGATTCTATTCGCCCATAAAGCAAACTTCAATTGGGAATCCCAATTTTTCTGATTCTCATTGATTTTTTTCTTCAAGGCCCGCACCAGAGTTTTGTTCGAAGATTCTGCTAGACCGTTCCCCTGTGGATAGTAGGCTGTAGAATGATTCAATGTAATATTATATTGCTAACATAAATTTACAAATTTTGTAGACTTGAAGGCCTGTGCATTATCAGTCACTATTCTAGTTGGACAGCCAAACCTGGATATGATGTTTTCTTCCATGAAATTTATGATGACAGCGTCTGTAGCATTCCTTGCAGGTATGGCTTCCACCCATTTTGTAAAATAATCTGCGGCAGTTAATATCCATTTATGTTGGCCACTTGAAGGAGGGTGGATTTAACCTATAAAATCTAATCCCCATTGTTGGAATGGTTCATCTACATGAACTGGAATCAAGGGTAGGGCTGCCAACTTCTGTTTCTCAGCAAACTTCTGACACTTATCACATGCTCTGACCCAAGTAAAAACATCTCCAAATAAATTTGGCCAGTAGAAACCAGCCCTCAGGATTTTATGAGCTGTGGCCCTCCAGCTGTAGTGTCCTCCATAGATTCCTTCATGAAATTCTATCATTATATTCTCCACTTCATTTTCTGTGAGGCATAGGAGTAGAATCCCAGAAGGATCTCTCCAATATAGCTGCCCATTAGCAACTATGTACTTCTGTGATTTTAATCTCAATGTTCTGTATTTTGCCTTGTCACAACTGGGGGGACAACTGAGTGTCAAAAGATATTCAACTATTTCTTTGTACCATGGACTGGTGAGGTATTTCATGTGTACTTTCTGAGTAGCCATCTCCAGACCCTGATGCTCTTTTCCTTTCTCAGATTCTTCATTTGCAATCATAGACCAATTTATGCCCAGGGCTTGATAGTTTGATTCTGATAAGATCCTTGCTAGCCCCTGCCCTTTTATCAGCTTAGTAGGTCGAATATCCAGATCATACTCCTGTATTTTTGCAATCCATCTCCCTCTTTTCCCTTCACTGTCTCCCTAAATCAGAATGTCCTTAACAGCTGCAGTGGGGACAAATGCAGTAATGCGGGACTACAAAATATACATGCGAAATGCTTTGAGGGATTTTACTAGGGCATATGCCTGCTTCTCTAATATGTTATATTTCAATTTTGCATCATGGAGAACCTGACTGAAGAAGGCAATAGGCTGTTCATATCCTTCTCCATTTTTCTGTAACAGAACTCCAGCTACTGTATGAGGTGAAGCAAATGAAAAGATCATAAATGGTTTAGTATAATCTGGCCCAGCTAGCACATGAGCTTCAGCAAATGCAGCTTTAATTCTTGTAAAGGCCTCCTGCGATTCTTGTGACCATTTCACCTCATTATTCTTCTTTAGCATATCTGTTATATGCCTAACTATCTCAGCGTAGTTAGGAATAAATCTCCTCAGAAAAATTGATACGTCCTAGAAACACCTGCACTTCTTTTTTTCTTCTAGGAAGAGAAATACCATTTATAATCTCTACTCTTTTAGGGTCTATTCTTACCCCATATTTAGTTACAATGTGTCCCAAAAGTTTGCCTTCCTCTAATGCAAATAAAGACTTTTGTGGATTAAGAGAAAGGACATACCTTCTGCATTTCTCAAAATTTCTTCATAAATGCTCAATGTGTTCAGCATCACCTTTTGAAAACACTGTTATATCATCAAGGTACACTACCAAAAATTTATCTTGCTCCCCAACAAAGGCTATGTCCACGGCCCTCTGAAAAGTGGCCCCTGCGTTAATCAATCCAAAAGGCATCCTGGCATACATGAACGTACCCCATGGTGTGATGAAAGCAGTCTTCTTTTGATCCTCTGGGAGTACAACCACTTGATTATAACCAGAGAAGCCATCCATCATTGACATTCTAGAGGCTCCAACCACTTTCTGCAGGATGTGGTCCATCTTGGGGAGTGGATAATTATCTTTTAAAGATGCTCTGTTTAAATTTCTGAAATCTACACATAACCTTATTTCTCCATTTTTCTTTCGGACAGGGACAAGGTTTGCCACCCATTCAGAGTATCTCAAGGGCACAATTATCTTGGCCTTAAGCAACTTCTTAATTTCTTTTTCAAGGGAGGGGAGCAGCAGAGGATTTATCTGTCTGAGTTTTTTCTTATAAGGTTTTGCATCTTCCCTCAGAGGAATTTTATGCTGGATTATATTAATATCAAAAGTTTTAAGGTCCTGATAGGACCATGCAAACACATCCTTGTATGATTGAAATAACTTCAGGTATTTTTCCTTATATTCCTCTGGTATCTTCTTGGACAATTTTACAATTTTGGGCTCAGCATCAGTGCCCAAGTTCAAGTCTTCTACCTGATTTTCTTCTACCATTTTACTAGGCTGCAATGAGACATCATTTTTGTCAAACAACCTTTATAAGGGCACCAGCCCTCTAGGGATGACATTTCCTTTCAGCTGCAACACTTTACTATCTGCCATTTTCTCTTCCCATTTGTTTCCTGCAACATTTTCAGCCTCATCTTCTTCACCATCATCAATCTCCATATTGGAGAATTCTCCCACTGTTTCCAAGAATTTCTTCATCTGTTCATCGTCCTCAAACACTTGCCAATGCTTAATATTATCTGGGATTGATGGTCTATAATGTATCTCGATTTCATACCTCAGGAGAGGATTCTGAGGAGGACGAAATGTACTAGCAGCCACAGCAAGAGAATCTACCATTCTATTTTGCTCCCGGGGCATGAACTGGATATTAAATGCTGAGAAGAAATTCTCCACCATGTCCCATACTTCATTCCTGTAAGCCCTCAGCCATGGATGTTTAGTTTGACATTGATTTCTGACCTGTCTGACCACTAGCTCAGAGTCTCCCAGAACCTTTAAACACTGTATACCCATGTTCCTCGCTGTTTGTAATCCCAATAATAATGCTTCATATTCAACTACATTATTAGTAGCTTCGTATTCCAATTTAAAAGACAGTGGGATCCATTTGCCTGCAGGAGAAATCAATAATACTCCTGCTCTGTTTCCTTCTCTTGAATTTGCTCCATCAAAATGTAGCGTCCATATTCCTGCTTCATGGTTCCCTGAGGGCTGCTCAGACTTTATCTGGCAGAAGGAAGGTTCCTGAGCATAATTTTGGTCTTCTTCTAACATCAAACATGAGAAATCTCCTTCCTTACTATAGACTGGTGAATTCTCTGAGCTGTCAGCCTTAGTTACCATCTTGACGAATCTGGTTTCTTTATATAACCTCCTCTCCTGGCCACCAAATATTGGAATAGTGGCATATGTTAAATCCAATTTGAGTGACCCACCAATTTTTGTTCCCCAGGACCTTGAAAACAACATGCCAAAGAGAGCTGGGATATCAGCCAC
Organism: Pinus albicaulis; assembly: GCA_034641835.2. NCBI lineage: Eukaryota > Viridiplantae > Streptophyta > Pinopsida > Pinales > Pinaceae > Pinus > Pinus albicaulis. The sequence continues at coordinate 574,292,526 of CM076584.1, read as the reverse complement.
TACAATGTCCATTACTACACTTTTTGCTGGGATTTGGGCCAAATTGACCACTAAATCTTTGATCATCCCCAAACATTTAACTCTTTTGGAATCAAATGAATATAGGTCTTTATATGGACGTGTGATTTGTAGTCCTAGTTGTTCCATGACTGTCAGAGGCATAAGATTATGGGAAGCTCCAGAATCCAGCATACAATTGTGTAACAGCAGGTCATGAATCACTAGAGACATATAGAAAGGAGGAGTAGAGGGGTCTATCTCCTCGACATGTGGGCCGAAGACTACCATGGGCCTTTCTTCTTGGAGGTTAAGACTATCTGGAATTACTGGTGCTTCAGGAGGGAACATGAAAGAAGTAACTTGAGATTGATATACTGGTTGCTTCAACAACTCAGTCAGGGGGACTGGGATTTTGACTTTCTCAAGTTCTTTTTGCAAATTAAAACCAAGAGGGGGATTTTCTATTACAAATTCTTTTGACTCTTTAATTTCAGCTGAAGGTTTGACTTCTTTTGATACAAACTCAGCATTAGGAGGAGTGGCTACTTTTGAAGAAGGAGGAATTTGATCATTAGATTGCAAAGGTTTGTTCAGAGGACTCTTACCTTTGTCTGTAGCTTTCTGCACTCTGGATTCCTTTTGAGCTGGTGCTTCCTTCTAGAGAGGCTCTTCTTCCTGATCCTGAGTTTGAGTTCTCTTCCTGGAAGATCTGAGATCATATCTTCTGTTAAAATGTGCTTGCATGAAATCATTAAACTGTTTGCAGTAATGGTCGATTTCTGCATCTTCTGTATCTCTGATCTCTTCTTCTTCTTCATGCAATGGGAATTCCACTTCATCATTGTTTGAGAAAGCAAGGTTTGCATCTTGAAGTTCATAGGCAGCATCTTCGGTGGAGTCATCTACTGGGCCTTCTAGGTACAGTGGGTGTGGTACCTGATCCTGCTGCTCTCTTGGCAGTATTTGCAGGGGTGGCTTTCTATACTGAGGATTGTAACCCCTATTTGGAACATTCTGAAAATTCTTGGAAGTTGAGTTCTTAGTCTCCAATTCAAGCTTAACTAGTTTGTTAGAAATATTCTTAATCATTTTGCTCATTTCTTCAATTTTATCTGAATCCTGATCCTGATTGGAGGTAGATACTTCCTCTTTACCGCTTCTTCTGGTATCTTGTTCAAATTTCACTTTTAATTTTCCAGTGGAAGCAAAATTTGCTTCCAACTCAAGAGCATCTGACTAAGCATCATCTAAGGTGGCAGGCTTTCTTTCTCTGAGAGAGAAACCAAAATCTGAGTCAAAGGCTATTATGAAAACAACTTTGGCAACATTCTGATGAGGCTTCATATCTGCAGTGAGATTTAGATATAACTTGTTAAATATTTTGATAAATTCTGACACCCCTTCATTATGTTTCTTCTTGAGTGTGTTGAACTCAGTAAGACTCTGTCCATGATCTTTCTTTTCTCCCCATTTCCTTAGAAAGGTATTTTCCATATCGTCCCAAGTGGTTACAGAACGGTTTCCTAATGTTTTGAACCATTTTCTGGCTTCATCGTCCAGAGACTGCACAAATAATCTTAAGACCACATCCAAATGTTCTACATTAAAGTTTTCTGCAAAAGAGCAGAAGGTCTCAAGATGTTTCTGAGCATCTATTTCATTTTCCCCAGTGAATCTGGGCAAGATTTTTAAATAATCCTGTGGCATATCATTCAGCACTTGAGGTAATGCCAGGGGAGCATACTTGTTTAATAAAAAAGCTAGAACATTAGCCATTGGAGGAGGTGGGGGTTGTGCAACAATCTGGTGTGCAAATGAAGGAAGAGGTGGAGGTGGAAGTGGAGTATGAATAACAACGGGAATACACTGTACAGAAGCCTGAGGTGTAGATGGAAATAATTCACGATTAACAGGGGCTACTTCTGTAACTTATTTAACTTCCTCAGCCTCAGGGGTAGGATGAAAGTTCTCTTTAGTTCTAGCACTTCCCCGGGGTGGGCTATCTGAGTAATATTCAGGATTTTCCTCAGTGGAGTCGGGATTTTCTACTTGGATTTCTTGAGAAGAAGAGGATGGATAATCTTCTACAGAATATTCAGGGATCACAGCACGGACTGATTTCTTTTATTTCCAACTTCTTCTATGTATAATCTTCTCAGGGTCAGACATTGAAGGTGTCTTTGACTATGATGTATCTGACCTCAGATGTGGCTTACGAGGAGCTAGGAATACAAATAGGTTTATCAAATAAGAAATAGTGGAGTCGCCAAGGTGAGAGATATACAACTCTTCAACTCTCTGTGCTCACCTGATTAGAGAGTGAATATGATTTGTCGAGGCCCAGGGATAATGATTTTATTAACTTCAATCCCCGGCAACGGCGCCAGAAAGATGTTGTCGATAGATATTGTCACTCCTAGAGACAGCCTAGAGTTGCCATAGACCAGTGCCTAGGACATCTTATCATAGCAAGGAGCATATAATAAAACTTGGGTGTCAATCCAAAGGCTCTCCTGCTATCTCTTGTAAACAAGGAAATTGATTTAAATGGGACCAGGATTTACAGAAACTGCCACAGGGAAGGTAATGTTGCAGAGACAAGATGCAAAGCTCCAACACAAAAGCATCAGACAGTTAAGAGACAATTTACTGTAAAGAGGGCCGATTCAAGTAATATGCCACAGAAATCAAATATCAGAAGGTGTATGCGGTGAAAGAAATATAAGAAGATATTAGTTATCTTTGGTCTGATACCCAGATACACAACAGAACCATATATGGGCTTATCAATCTAAGAATCCATGCATGACAATGGCGTTTTAAAAGCACCCTCCCAAAGCAACTAATATAGCAGAAAGATGGATGAAATGAACATGAAACAATATATCATGCCTGAGCCATATTTAAAGCGCTTGACTGATCCAAGTATGGGCATCAACTAGGATGAATCCTTACCTAAAATCAGTGAGCCACTCGCATTCCAGTACATGATACAAGAAGATATATGAAATGAAATGTTGTATTAATCACGTAAGAGAAGGTTACATACTGTGAAATACCAAAGACCAGAATCCTCATTACAGATAGAACTCCTCACTGAGACCCTACGGGCTCTGAGCCTTCATACAGAAGCTTTACAAAATGTATACAAACGTGCCTTTCACTGCACAATTTTCTGATACAAGTCTGGAACCTTTACAATGTCTTTCTTCCCCCTTTTTATAGAGGAAGGAGAAGAGAAACTAATAAAAGAAGTAGGTGAAAACAATTAATTGTCTCATTAAAACAAAATGGCGGAAACAATTCGCGCCCATACTACTTGATAGCTCAAGGATGCTATAGGTACTCTGTGGCTGCTCCATGAAGTAATTACTGTGGGTGCAAGTCTCTCCAGGGATGAGACATGAAGAATAAAATATGTAACATTTTTTACTTCCCTGAGAGAAAAATCTGCTGAAGTTAAACCTGGAGGATATGATTTTGATGCACTTGTACTCTTTGGCTTCTGAATGTGGTATGGCTATTTAAAATCTTCGGCTCCAGACGTTGAATTTCTCGCTCTCTGACTGACATTCTTTATCTGCACCCTTAATAATTTAATCTACAAGAATCTGCCTCCTGAATGGTTCTTGAAGGATGGGCATTCGAATCCTTGTTTTAATGAGAGTCGCGTCACGACAGCTACCCTGGACCTTCTTTCATGAATTTTGCATTTAAAATGCAGTTCTTCGACGCACCCTTGACCTCTCGCAATAAGGGCCGCGAATAATGGTACTTCGTCGCCGAAACCTCGCAAAACCTACGTACATTAAATAAAACCAAGCATGGGGCCGGGAATGTATTGAGTGTGGCCGGGTATGTAGTGACATAACAGTACGGCGGTTATTTACAAGGTGGCGTGAAGACTCGTTGAATAATGTAGGCCATTTAAGTGAGGCTTATAACGTAAAACGTTTAAAATTAAACGAAATGCATAACGGTGGATGAAATATAACAAATATGCGGGGGTGATGACGTGGAGGAGTGCGGGATTAACAGCATGGCAGGGGAATGATTCGAGCCATTCAATCTTAAAACAAGATCGGACGGGCCAAAAATGTATCGGGGAACAATGAGATGGTGGGCCGGGGGCATGTGGACGGGAGTTAAAGCGGCACGACTTTGGAAAGAAAGAGCCGTTGGATCGATTGGCGATCGGCCGATAGATCAGGCGGATTTCGCCGCACGCATCGGGAGAAACAAACGCTGAGCGTGGTATTCAAACAATGACGTGGGACGCGTGGCTCTGCCGAATGGAATCGCGCTCGGGGATTTGGAGAATACCGCCCCGTCGCCGAAAGTCAAAGTAAATAAACAGGCCGGTTTTAGGGGAAAGGCACGGTGGGGACCACCGGACAGGGATAGGCTGCGGGCCGTCGATCTATGATTTGATCGGACGGCTAGGGGTACGCCCAATAGATATGTACGATATGCGCCTCTCCGTCTTAGTGCCTGGTCTGATGCCTGGGTCATATGGAAAACAAGATGGAGGAGGCTGGGGCCGAACGAGCTATGGCTCAAATGTTCCGAAATGTGAATTTCCAGCCTTTGATGGTGCAATTTGGGGGCAGAGAACGATAAAAATAATCATGAGAATGGTTTTCCAAGGCTGAAAAGGGAAAAATCCGAAAGCTCAGAACCCGATTGCTTATGAAAGTTTATAGAAGATTGATTGTGTACAACACTTTCCATG
>CM076584.1:574185719-574287694 GCA_034641835.2 Pinus albicaulis | reverse complement strand
AATGGATGAGAAGCCATATTACCTCTAAAAAATCCAAATTATTTCTCAGAGTTCTTTTCAATTGCAATGTGAATAGAATATGTGATATATTTTCCATAAACCCTTTAAAGGTGGCAAGAAATTGTATTTTTTCAATATTGGCTATTTTTTCAACACTCTGACCCAATGCATAACAAGCTTCTGCTGCAAGTATGTTGCTCATTCACTGTGGAAAATGTCACTGGTCTAGGGTCTCTAACCACAAGGTCTGCCCCCTCCTCTTTGACTTCCACAGGCTCCTTATCAAACTGATCCAAAACTGGTCCTATCTAGGATCCAACACCTACAAACACTTCATCAAAGACACATACCTTGTTGACTGTTTTGCTGTAGCTCCATTGCTGCAATCTAGGCCTGGTTAGGGCATATAAACCAGTCCCTAACACTCCTCTAATTTTTGCCTAGAATTGCCTTAAGGAGGTACATACACCCTTCTATGAAAGGATATGACCCTCGTTGATGATGTTGGGTTGTTATAGCCTCCACCAGCTCTTTGACCTCCCTTCAAACAGTTGTGGCACCCTACATCAAGGCTGTGTAGGGCTGCGACATCCCTTCTAAGAGCCTGCCCACCTTCCTTTCACCTCAAAACAACCCTCCCTTACTTCAGACTTCAAGAACAACACTTTGGTCCTGAACTCAGATCAGACCCTTCTCCAGCTACTAGGTCACCTTCCTGTTGCCGTAAAATAGACTTGTTCCCACGCAGGTATGCCCACTTCTCACTGCGGCCAGATCAGAGATATGTATTTTCCCTCCAACGCTTATGTTTGTGTTGTGTTGCATAAGGATCGATGCTAAAATGAGGATCACACACCTCTTATTTATAGCCTTTTAAGCCTCCATGAATTTTCTTGAAGAGACCCATCTATTGGAACCCTTTTACACCAAGCCTACATGACTTGGCAACCAATAATTACCTAGTCAACTTCAAAAATTCATTTCTCTCTAACAACAACTTGGATTCGAACGATTCTCGATGAGTTGGAATCGTATCATCGAGCACTATCATCCTTATCCATCACATGTCGATTACTCATCATGGTTTTGGCCCAAACACGATGGGTGAAAAACCCCCAAGCTTGGATCTCAAGCCCACAAGCCCATTTGTGGTGCTTTGACCTCCAACCCTCGATCACCAGGGTTTGTAGTACCTCCCAAGCTACATAAAAAATCAACAAAAAATAGATCCAATATCTAAGTTGTCGTAAATATAAAATAAGAAAAGATATAATATCTAAGAACACGCCGTAACAACTAGGAAACTAGTTCAAGAAAGAAAAGGATAAGAACATGAATAGTTAGGTAAAACTGAGTTGTAAAATCCTTGTAATGAAGGTAATGCATTGATTAGCTTTTTGCTTTGGAAATGGAAAAATACACCGAGTAGTTTTATATCTATGAACATTAGAAGAGGGGGAAAAGATGAAACATTTAGTTTGCCAGTCATATAGTTGGATGAGTAAATAGCCAAATTTTATTTTAGATATATCTTTTTTACAATCATTTTTTTTGCATGGAGCATTCCAACATGAATGATGTTTACTATTGAATTTTGTTTTTAAAGGATGCTAACTCACCTTCCCCAATAATTTTTTAATCTCTTTTGTTGAGCAATCAGATGAATCTAACCTGTGACTTTTGAGAATTTGGATTATCTAACAAGCTACTATTGTGTTGAACTTATATAATATTTTTCAATTTTTCTTTATGTACTTTATGGATTACTAGGATTAAGGCTCACAAAGGAAGGTATGAGACATTCAAAGATGTGCATATGACATTTTGGAGCTTAATTTCTCCCATTTTCACTATCTACTTTTACCATATGTTTCAAGCATATATATGGTTGATGCTTTTCTTTAAATTTGTGTTGAATGATTAAATTCATTTAGAGAACAATAGAACAGGAAAATGAAAAATTGATCAGTTGTCAAATATAGTGAAAAATTAGTATGATTTTAGTATGAATATTTTCATTGCTAGCCATAATTGTGCCATACTTTCTGCATATGAATTGTGTTAGAATGTAGAAATGTCCCAACATTTCAAGTGGACACTATGCCCATCATTAGGGGATCCAATTTAACCTTTTGCACCCATCATCAAGGGATCTAAATGAAGCTTATGTAGTAAGAGGCTTAGTAGATGGCTATAAAAAATCCATGGCATGGAAAGTTGGATAAGTTACAAGTAAAAATGAAGTATGCTAGAATTTAGAAAAAAGATATTAGATAATGTAAGGTCTGCAATCAATTTTGTAGTCATTTCCAGTTTCCAAGGGCTTCTAAGGTGGGTCTTAAAACTCAAACTATTGCTCAAAATTGGATTCCTGAAGATCATATTCCCTATTGGAATTTTGGCAATCTAAATTGTCTTCAGGGGCACCAATGACACCATCATATGTCCTGATTTTAATTTCATTGTATTCTTTATCTATGAAATTTGAGACAAAGGGGTCATTATGCACCCATTTTTCAACTTTTGAGCCATTCAACCCCATTGTATCAGGTGCAGGTCTTTTAGCAGTGTTTTCTTTGATAAGGCAGACAACATCATTATTGATAGGTTGATCTCCGCTTGGCTCAAAAACAATGGCACTCTTTGAGCATAAATCATTCTCCCACATCTACAAAGAGAATAATATTGAAGTTAACACCCTAGCCAAGGCATCAGCTGAATTGGCAGCAAGCTAGCTGAAAATTGACATGTACAAGGGAGAACGACATTCCAGCTCCACCAGAAAATTACACTAGAAGTCATTCTCCAGGTACCCGTGATGAGCTTGCTCCTTTCAGGTACCTTCTCGTCTTTCCCAATGAAAGAAGTTGAAAGTTCTGAATTTGAAAAACAACTCTCTCACAGGAGTTATTGAACTGAATTTTACAAGCCTGTCTGGCCTAATTTATTTGGATTTAGCTAGAAACATTTTTTCTGGTAGTATTCCACCTAGCTTGTGGATCTACAAAAATATCCATTCTGTGAACCTGGCAAGAAATAAATTAAGCGGTGAAATCCCTCCTGGCATGACATCCCTTCAGGTTCTCTCTTTTTGTCTGTACAGTGTCCTTTTTCTCTGCGCCTCAGCAATATTCAAAGCAGAGATATGTCAAAATTTGCATGTTGATATCTCAGCTGGTTGAAAATATAATATAAGGATATTCAACATATAGTGATCATAGCTATTGCACAATCTCTCCCTTCTGAAATTTGTTTTTTTTTCCTCATAAAAGAGCATCTTATGCTTGCAAACACTTTCTGTTGGCACTCTACTGTAGATAACTATGTTGGCCTGCAATATTGGAGAGATGTACTTGAAACAACCTTATATATCAAATATTCTACTTCCAATACTTCAAATATTTGAATGGATTTATGTGGCATATCACCATGCAAAGCTTTTGTTAGAGATGAACCTTACTCTGAATTCACAGAAACCCATTCAACAGTTTTGGATGCACTTTTTATTTGAGACATCATGCAAAAATCCAAGGTTGACAAGATTAATTTCATTGTACCTGTAGCTTCATGACACTGACGGTGCACATGAGTATTTCCATAAAGATGAGTTGAAGCATTCCCATAGAACTTGAGATTTACAAGTTCACCAAAATTAAAAATTTATGTATGGGCATCTTCAGATAATTCACCATGATGAAGGGTAACTCCTTCACTAAATACTCAAACCCTTCTTTATCCAACTTGTCATAAGTATCACAAATATTAGGGGTCTTAAACATTACCATTTTATGACTGCTTCGTCCAACTTGTAGCGACAAATACCTATGTCTGTTAGTACCGGAGGTATGTTTATCACTTCGACCAGCATCCAGGAAAACAAACATACCCTCACGGAGTCAACGATCAATTTTGTAGTCATTTCCAGTTTCCAAGGGCTCCTAAGGTGGGTCTTCAAACTCAAAATACTGCTCAAATTTGGATTCCTAAAGATCATATGCCCTTTCATAATTTTGGCAATCTGAACTGTCTTCAGGAGCACCAATGACACCATCATGTTTCCTGATTTTAATTTAATTGTCTTCTTTATCTATGGCATTTGAGACAAAGGGGTCATTATGCACCCATTTTTCAACATTTGTGGCATTCAACCTTATTGTATCAGGTGCAAGTATTTTAGCAGTGTTTTCTTTGACAAGGCGGACAACATCATTATCGATAGTTTGACTACCACTTGGCTCAAAAACAATGTCACTCTTTGAGCATACATCATTCTCTCACATCTACACAGAGAATAATACTAAATTTAACACCCTATCCAAGGCATCAATCGAATTGGCAGCAAGCTAGCTGATAACTGACATCTACAAGGGAGAACAACATTCCAGCTCCACCAGAAACCTACTTTAGAAGTCATTCTCTAGGTACCCTTGATGAGATTTCTCCTTTCAGGTCCCTTCTCGTCTGTCGCAATTCAAGAAGTTGAAAGTTTTGAATTTGAAAAACAACTCTCTCACGGGAGTTATTGAACTGAATTTTACAAGCTTGCCTGAACTAATTTATCTAGATTTAGCTAGCAACAATTTGTCTGGCAGTATTCCGCCTAGCTTGTGGACCTGCAAAAATATCCAGTCTGTGAGCCTGGCAAGAAACAAATTAAGCGGTGAAATTCCTCCTGGTATGGCATCCCTTCAGGTTCTCTCTTTTTTTCCCATCTCAAACAACAGTTTTATCAATATTACAAGTGCCCTAACAGCTTTACAGGACTGTCATAACCTTACCACATTGGTTCTCTCAAATAATTTTAATGGGGATATGATTCCAACTGATACACATGGATTTCCCATGCTCTAGACATTAAGTCTTGGAAATTGTGATCTTTCCAGGCAAGTTCCAGTTTGGCTCTTGAATTGTCCAAATTTACAGGTCTTGGATCTTTCCTGGAGTAATATCAACGGAGTTATTCCTATTTGGTTAAACACTCTTCAATATATTTTTTATTTGGACATGTCAAATAATTCTCTGTCAGCACCAATTCCAAAGCAGCTTATGGAGTTACCTAGTTTTAAGTCAATACAAATACCCCTGTATTAGCTCAAACTCCCTTTGAGCCCCCTTTATATGTAAAGCAAAATCAAAATGCTTTTGGGCTGCATTACAATCAGTTGTCTAATCTTCCCCCTTCACTATACTTGGCCAGAAAAAATCTCAGTGGCACTCTAAGCCCTGAGATTGGGCAGATGAAAATGCTTCATATTCTAGATTTGAGTCATAATAATTGCTCGGGGATAATCCCAGACACACTGTCTAACTTGACAAATTTGGAGACCTTAGATTTGTCAAACAATAATTTTGTTGGAATCACACCACCATCCCTGAAGGATCTCACATTCCTAGTAAGGTTCAATGTCTCTAATAATCACTTGCATTGGTTAATACCTTCTAGACATCAATTTGATACCTTTAACAAGTCTAGTTTTGAAGGAAACCTTCGTCTCTGTGGCCGACCTCTTACTACCACCTACAGTCCGCCTGTGTCAATACCGGGGGTACCTATTGCTGCACATAGAATCAATAGGCTGGACAGAAATACCATTCTTGGCATAACCATGAGTGTTGGTATTGGGATTGATTTTCTTCTGGCTGCGGTACTTTGGAATCAATCAAGAAGACATGTAACATAGCAGGGAGTTGGAGACGAGATGGATTTTGACATGCCTCACAGGTTTTCTGACGCTTTGGGATATAACTTGATGTTGTTATTCCAGAATCATTGACGTAAGGATATTGCTATTGCTGATCTCTTGAAAGCTACTGGTAATTTTTAGCAGGAAAACATCGTTGGTTGTGGAGGCTTTGGATTGGTATATAGATCCACTCTGGAATATGGCACAAAAAATGCAATTAAAATATTTACATGAGAATGTGGTCAGATGGAGCATGAATTTAAGGCTAAAGTAGAATCTCTATAAAGAGCCCAACATAAGAACCTAGTGTCATTGCAAGGATACTTCAAGTATGGGAATGATAGACTGCTGATTTATTCCTATACGTAGAATGCGAGTTTGGTATATTCTATGAGCCTATGACGCTTTAAAGACCATCATAATTTCTATATATTTGTGTCAATTAGACGTGTAATAGCTCTTTTCTCCAAGTCACCTCATGATGTCATCAACGATGCATCATGATAATAATATCTCAAAGTTTAGTTTCAAACTGTCTTCACAAGATGATCCAAGATGTCATCAAGGTGCTCCAAATAGATCTTCAACAAGATATCTTGTACTTCTTTTCAAGGTGCTCCAAGTCCGTAGGCCTTAACTCTTCTTCAACATCCTGCTACTAAAATGTCTCCAATATTGCAAAGAACAAGCAGTTATAGGCCTTCAAAAATACCTTAAAATAAATTCACCAAACAATCCCTTCAGGCCTGTTATTATTTCACTTCAGATAATGCCCAAAGTTTGTTCTAAAGCTTCTAACCATTGTCCTCAAGATAAAACAAGTTTTCTTCAAGCCTTCTAAAAAATGTTTGCCAAGATCATCTTCAAAGGAATCTAAATTATGTGCAAGAGACTTGGACTAAGTACACACGGTCTTAATTTATAGCTCTTAGCCTAGAATGTGTCGCAACAGAGAAATGATCAAGCACTAGATTCACGTGTAGAGGTCAAGAATAGGTTCAAGTCTAAATGCTGAAATATACCTTCTCACCAAGCTCAAAATTTTTCCCACAAGTCCGAATAGCCTTTTGTCCACACACAGGTCTGAACTCTTGAGAAAATCTGAGATACGAGTTGTAGATCTGAGGAATATATATGATGAGCCCTCCTCACAGGACCAAGCTGCCAATTAGCTTGTTTGATGGAGGTTCAAGTCTCCATAGAATATCCTCAAGACCGAAGTTGTTTGAGGACTGCAATTCACAACAGTGTTTTAGCTTTGTCCACAACTCTAGTTTCCATTGATCCAAGGGTTTTGTAGCTTCCTCTTATAGGTCCGAAGGTATGAAAATTTTTGTTATAGGTCCAAAATACAGAGAGTATCTTACTGTCTTATCCACCGAAAGCTTCAGAGAAATGTGAAGTCTAGACTGTCCAACAAAGAAATCTGAGCCAAGAGTCTATACATAGTCTGAAACTGCTATAGTTACTACACATGAATCACTATAATCTTCCACAGTTCGATCAAGAAGTTCACCACAAAAAATACTAGTGATGTAGCTTGGTTTTCAATCCGAAATTCTGTCTTCTAGCACAATTCTTATCACAAGTCCGAAGGAATAGATAACCATCACAGATTTTTGACCCAAACAAATTTTATTCCTCAACTTCCAAGTCACTCCTGCGGTTATACTCTACTTTTTTCACCTCATCCTCAGGTCCGCCTAGATGCATTTGAGATCTGTATCCTTCTTGGATCTACTGTCGTTGTGATATCCCTTAAATTTACAAGTTTTCTCCAGTGGTCCAAAATACTTCCTACTTTGCCCCCTCGTTCCTGAACTTTGACAAAACATAGTAAATAATTTCACATTTATAGCAATTTCAACAACTAGACAAATGAATATATGACATGAGACCATCCATCAAGTATAGGTTCCTCTGTGCATGAATTGTTATGATGTATATGCATGTCAAGTAATAGCATCACGGTTGCTTGTATCTATCGATTAATACGTGCTTCTTGTTTCCTAGAAAACATTTGATCAATAATAATATTACCGTATCTGTACTTGCTTGATAGTCATATTACAAGTACTAATATACATAACCAAAAAAACTGCAGTGGCCCAATCTTAAAAATTGAAGTGCCAAAATTTGTTGCTGAATTAAAACAAAATTTTTGAAATCCATTAAAATGCCCACATTGTATGAGACCTTGCCTTCAAATTTAATTATCTGGAAAATACAACAGGGGTGCACTGCATTAAGAACTTCAACCACATGCAGTGGCCCAATAAACTTGATAAATGTCCCAAATTTTAGTGCTTTTGAATGCCAAAGTACTACATTTTAACTATTAATTTCCATGAGGCTTCATAACTTATCTCGCTCAAATATACTCTGGGTGTAACCATTTTGCTTCCTGCTCTTGCCCAAGGTCATGTGAAAGTGCTTTCTCACAAAACATATTTGACCTAAATCTACTCTATTCCTCATTCTTAATTTCATGTTTAGCATCAGTCGTGGAGATATTATCTCAATCTTTACCTTTCGACGCAAACTTAGCCTCTTCCTCTAATTTTTTCACCTGAGCAACATGTTTCTTCCTAGAAAGATGCGAGTAAAAAAAAAATTGATTGTTACAAATTGCATTACACAGAATACATAACTTAACTTCCGCTATTGCAGTGCCAACTTCCAATAACCTTTGTCGTTTGGTAGCTATGTCATCTGTTGCTTTTGCTTTAAATTTTCTTTTCCCAGCGTTAGAATTGGAAAATTCCCCTTCTGATTTTTTAATTTTGTCTGGATGTTTTGAGCTTCTTACTGAATTTTATTGTCAAAAACTGAGGAGCGGAGTTTTATATTTATACTAGTTTACCATGTTTTAAAGGAAACTTCCTTCTAGAAGGGGAGGCCGACATATGTGCCAAAGTGCAGGTCGACTCACTGTTAGGTGTAATTTTCATAGTCTTAAAAATTAAATATCTCACAAACTACTAGGAGTTTCGGGAGAAATAAGGGCTCATTGGAAAGGAAAAAATACACTTTATAAGATAGTATAGGAGCAAATTTGGAAGGATGCCTCTAAGGTGGTAAAAATAATTTTCTCTTTATGACTGTCCTTAATGTTTGTGTGTGCCTTTGTTGAGAATTAGGTAGGGCTAGGTTTAATTCAAATTCTCTTCTTGATAATTACTTGTGAGCTTACTTCTTTTACTTATGTCTTCCCATCTTAGCTTATTATGTCTTTCATCAAGTCAATTACCAAAACACAAGAGACACAAATTTAGGCTCTTCGAGCCAGGGCCAAAACCTCTCCCTCTTGGAGAGGAAAACCCACAATAAATTCTTATTATAGACTTTTAGATGACAAGTACCATGACCATGACACAGACCCTTGACCCTTGTATGCCTCCAAGACCTTGTCACTGCTTCTTCATTGAATATTTAAGATGATCCTTCTTTTCTGCACTATCCTGCACCGTCCTACTCTTTTCTACACCAGGACTAGAGAGCTCGGTCTAACTGTATTTCCCTTCTCCGAATCTATGTGATCCTTACTGAGATATCAACACCTTGTCATAGAATATCCTGTGCACACCTTGCACCTTCACTTCACCTTGCTCATTGGTCTTCAACATACACACACGTCTTATGTCCTTTCGATGAACAATCCACTATTTTCATAGTCTAATGATACCCTTACTTGTGCTGCATTACTTCGTTGAGCACACTTATTATATTTAGCACTTGAGACAATCTTGTAACTACTAAACATAGTCCTATAACTTCTTCTTCTTCAATAAATATATCTAGGTCTTGTGGGAGAATTCATCTGTAAAATTCATGTAATAGGAACATCCTCCCAAGGATGTCACGGACAGCATACCAAATAAATCAGAATGTATCAACTACAAGATATTAGTTGTCTTTATGACACTTGAGGGGAATGGTCCCCTTGTATGCTTCCCTTCAGCGCAACCCCAACATATACCTTCATGATCATCTTTAAATTCGGGCATCCCCGTCACCACCTTCCTTGCTTCGGGAAGGGCTTTGTAATGAAGGTGTGCAAACCTTCGATGCCATAACTCTGTTTGAAGAGTTGTATCACATCACATAGCCCCCAATGGACTTCCTCCAATCGAGTAGAGTGTATCAACTCTAAAACCAATAGTAAGAGCTTCTTTGGAGTTCCTCTTCCAGATGTGTACCTTTCCATCAACGAATGCCACCTTGAACCCTTTGTCTTCCATTGCCGAAATATACATAAGGTTCTTCTTTAAATCAGGTACATACAACACATCTTGTAAACAGACGACCTGACCTTGAGATAGATGAAGGGTCACAGTCCCTATCCCTTTCATGAGATATGTGGCATTATCTCCAAGGATAATTTCTAAATTAGTATCCTTCTCAATCAAATCAGAGAGGGCTTCTTTATAACTAGTGAGGTGCCTTGAAGCATCACTATCAATCAACTAGATATCCAGGGTGTAGGGAGGAGATGTAACAGAGAGGGAAGATACAAGAATATATTCATTTTTCTTATTATCAAAAACATTAGACTCACCGTACCTGTAATTTCTTGACCTATTGAAAGGTTTCCCATTTCCACTACGATCAGAGGGAGCCTTCCTTTTTCCTTTGAACCTGTTGTTCCTTTGATTGTCATTCCCCCTGAAGTTGTTGTTGTCATAATCCCTGGGAGAGTCCCTTCTATTGGGGCACTCTCTTGCATAGTGACCAGACTTGTTACAAGTGTAACATCTTCCCTTCCTTCCTTTGGGCCCCGCTCTACCATGGTTTTGATTTCTCCGGCCACCATGGTTCTTCTTCTTTGCATGAGCGGTGAAGGCAATAGGGTCACCTCTATTTCCATTAGAGGGATGATCTCTCTCCATAATTATTGTCTCCTATTGAGTACATCTAGTCAAAAATTCATCAAAATCAGGAATCATCTTATTATTAAGAATCGTAGTATTAAATACATACCAATCTCGGGGAAGTCCTCCAAGAGAAATGAGGACGAGCTCTCAATCAGCTACTTCTCCTATGGCAAGGAGATCATTCCTGATTTCTGTGAGCCTCATAAAATATGATGGATGCTCATGAATCTTCCCTGCACATAGTCCATGAAATCTTGATCTTATAATACCAAATCCAAGGACATCTTCCATGCATGATAAGCAAACTTGTCAGTCAACTTATCATCAGACCATTGGTCCTTGACAAGACTTCTTCTTTGGTGATTTATTTTCACACTATCTTGGACTTTGTCTTCACCTCAGCTCTGATGCCATGTTAATTTTAGATAAACATGGTATGTTCTATATGTTTAATGTAGTTTTACTTTAATCTTTCTTATAGGCCCAATTCAACACATAAACATTAAAATAAAATGCCGATAGAGCATAATAATAGATCAACAGAAGACAAGCCAAATAATGTAGATTAGATTTTACAATTCTTCTTGTCCAACAACGATAGAGAGTGATGTGCGTTGTGACAGTCAACATGATGCATCATCCAGCAAAGTCTTTCTCAACATCAGATCATCCAACCTTCCAAGTGTCACACACACCCCTCAAAGACAGCTCCAAAAGTCAACACAAGTCAACAAAAGAATCCCTCATCCAGATTTTCGACATCATCCATATTTCTGGCATCATTTTTGGCATCCATATTTCCGACATCATCCATATTTTTGGCATCAATTTCCGGCATCCAGATTTCCGACATCCAGATTTTCGGCATCATCCATATTTCTGGCATCCATATTCACACGTGGGAGAGAGAGAAGTCTCTTCTAGGCTATACGAACCAATCAGATCATGAGGAATGTGTGTGATGAGATGATGATGAAATGGACATCATATCTCTCCAATTTATATCAATCAGTGAGGGTGTGTGACACATCTATTCTGCTTCTGACCCTACATTACAAATCTGGCCGACATACCACATGTGTGGAAAATAAAATCAAAATATATGTTCTACTCATCCAAACAAGATTATCTTTAGATCAATCTTGTACCTCTCCGAAAGAGGAATCCAACAAAAATATAATCATCATCATATGAGCAGTACAACCTAGAGTTTGGACCTAGTTGACCGAAATTAACAGTGTTGCTACTCTGACAATAGAACATTGGTTAAATAAGAAAGGCCACTCTAAACAAATTGGAAAATGCTTACAAGATTCTCGGTACTTTGTTTTGGACACAAGATTTTTTTTTAATGGTCTAACAATATTTACTTAGAATATATCTCAACATATATTTATTACTTATATTCTACATAAGCCACATATTATTGAAAAAGTAATCTGCATGGTTGAAATTGTCAGCATAAGTTTCAAGTTATAAGTCAATATATTACTTTCAATTTATAATTGGGCACTGCCTATTTGGTGTATGTTTGTTGCTTTTATACTTATTCTCATTTTATATTTCGTGGCTTTGAGAAACAGTGAAGGCGTTATACTTGATTTCATATCGTGGAAATTCATAGTAATTTTGTCTGGAAAGGAAAGACTTGCAAATCTCAAATTTAGACATTAGAATATGTTTATCACCTTTTTAAATAAATTAACAATAAGATCAACATGACATAGTCTTATTCTATCATATTTTCGTTGTGGAACAATGGCCCTTTGTATTTGATGTGTTCTTTACCTCCAACTACTTTTCATCAACACGTTCTTTACCTCCAATTGCTTTTCATCCACCATATAAATGTTTTGATCTTATAATTATTTGTCAAATTTACTGAAGACTTGCACCTTGCTTCATATTTTAGAAACTCTATTTGCACATCTTGCTCCTTGTGTAAATATTTCAAAAACTCTATTTGTTACTTGACTCTGGTGTGGGTAGGTTACAAGAAATGTGATTGGAAAAAGGATGGGGAGACAATGAAAATCATGTCTCGGATATGATTCGTATGTTGTTGGAGATCCTTTAGGCACCTAAGCCATTGACTTTGGAAATGTTTCTAGGAGGAGTTTCCATGCTTTTTTATGTTGTGATTCTTTTGCCTCATGGTTATTTTGGGTAAGAAAATGTTTTTATGAATGCCAAACAAGACATCGGTGGAAAGGTAAATTTTTTTTTTTGTTTTATAATTGCAATGACCATTCCATGATATTCTCTCTTTTTTGTTTGATTATATTTTTGAACATTTATTTTGATTTTGTTTTGTATTTTAACTATGAAATTGAAAATACTTGATATCATGTCCATTTAAACAATCAAATCTTGAATATGAAATTATATTACACGATATTGATTGAAACCTTTTTAGTTGTTTTGTGTTAAAAGATTTTCATGACTATTAGAAAAAATTACTTTCATGTTGTTATTTCAACACATGTTGTTGATATACTTGACCAAGTGTATGCGCTAGAGAATGAAATGTTGTTGTGAATAAAAAGACAATGATTAGACATCACATCTTATATTATTTGTTTTCACAAGTTATGTACAACTTGAGTTTTTTAGCATGGAACTTAGTTCACATGACTGTGCCTAAGCTTTCCCTGAATGTTGAATACTAAGTTAGTAAGGTGTTTTTTTATGATGATGTTTTATTTTCTTTGTTTATATAGGTCATCTGGCTACATAGTGGCCACTACCGCCCAACTGAAGAAAACTTGTTCGAGTTTCTTGCTTTTATGGGAGAAATGACTTTGACATTGCTGATGTTGAGGTATATGTCGTATAAATAGTTTATAGTATACTTCAGTTTATATTCTATTGTTCATCATCTTTCATGTCTTACACTCTGAATTGTATCTTCTTTTGTTTTCAGAAAAGGAACTCATTATTGATGGTAAGAAGTACGAATTGAAGAAAGAGGAGAATGATAACACTGGAGCGACAAATGAAAAAACAGTGAGAGAAGAGATGGTTCTAATGATACCCTCCGAGCCAATATCTTGCATAAGACACACACATAAAGACTGATGGTCAAGTCTTCAAAGTTGGTGAATTCACCTGCAATATGGGGAGACAATTCATAACACGTCTTGGATATGATTCATTTATTGTTAGAGATCCTTTAGGCACATGCACCATCAAATTTGGAAATGTTTCTAGTGGGAATTCATATGGCTTTTAATGTTCTAATTATTTCACCTCAGGGTTATTTTGGGCAAGAAAATTAAGAATGCCAGACACGACATCAGTGGACAGGTAAACAATTTTTTTGTAATTGCAATTTTCCTTCCATGATATCCTCTCTTTATTGTTTGATTGTATTTTGGACGTTTCTTTTGATTTTGTTTTGTCGTTTAACTGTGAAATTGAAAATACTTGGTATCATGTCCATTTAAACAACAACCAAAGCTTGAAGATGAAATTAGCATTGCACGATATTTATTGGAATCCTTATAGCTATTTTGTGGTAAAATATTTTCATGAATATCAGAAAAGTTTACTTTCATGTTGTTATTTGAGCACATGTTGTTTATATACTTGATCAAGTTCATGTGTTAGAAAATGAAATGTTTTTGCGAATAAAACGACAAGGATTAAACATCACACCTCGTATTATTTGTTTTCACAAGTTATCTACAATTTGAGTTTTTTAGCATATAACTTAGTTGACATGATTGTTCCTAAGCTTTCCCTGAAGGTTGAATACTAAGTTACTAAGGTGTTCTTTTCTAGATATGGTGACATTTATTTGCTTTGTTTATATAGGTCATCTGACCACATTATAATGGCCACTATCGCCCAACTGAAGAAAATTTGTTCGAGTTTCTTACTTGTATGGGGAACAATGGCTTTGCCATTGCTGATCTTGAGGTATATGTTGTATAAACTATTTATAGTCAAATTTACTTCATATTCTAGTGTTCATTGTCGTTCATGTCTTACACTCTGCATTGTATTTTCTTTTGTTTTTAGAAAATGAACTCAGTATTGATGGTAAGAAGCAGAAATTGAAGAAAGAGGAGAGCAATAACATTGGAGCGACAAATGCAAAAAAAGTGAGAGAAGAGAACTGGTCTGGTGATACCCTTAGAGCTATCCCGCATAAGACACACATATAGATATTGATGGTCAGGTCTTCAGAGTTGGTGAATTCACGTGCAATGCCTTGGCAACGTAATGATAATGTTTTGAAGTGATGAAACATCATTTCATGTGTAAATTGTAGTCCAACCAATATTAAATTGGAAACTCATTGTAAGACTTTAACATTTCATATAATATAATTTATGTGGTTGAAATTATTTATAACTGCACTTGATATTGTTTAATATTGTAATTAACATATGCAACTTTATGTTTTCATATTAGATGAACATGCACATTGTATGATATTTTTTAAACCATACAATTAATTTATGTTGATTAATAATGAACACTTAAAATCACTTTAAAACTACTAAATTATTAGTTTATATTGATTAATGATGAACACAAATGAAATAAATATACAACTAAATTAGTCATTTATAATGATTATTAATGAAAGTAAATAAAATGAATATACACTACTAAATTAGTGGTTTATATAATGAATATGAAACTACCAAAAAAGGATAAATGACCACTGCAGATGATAAATTTGTGATTACAAATAATGACTAAATTTCACATATATACAACTATTAGTAGCTAATTTACAGTATCTTAAAACACGACCAAAAATTTAGTCATATTTCTTTGGTCATTAATTAGTTTCAAACGATGACTAAAATTTGCATATATATGAGTATTAGTAGCTAATTTACAGTATCTTATAACACGACCAACATTTTGGTCATATTTCTTTGGTCATTAATTGGTTTTCTCAGGTGATTATATAGTAATATATTTTGTTGTATATTTAGTCATTAATTGTGACAATTAATGATCAAATCAATGATTAAAACAATGACCAAATTAATGACCAAATATACTACCAGACAACAAAATTGAGATAACCAATTAATGACTAAGCTAAAAATGACTAAACGTTGGTCGCGTTATAAGACACTGTAAATTAGCTACTATTGGTCATCGACCGAAAAATAGTCATTTATATGCAAATTTTAGTTATTTTTTTAGTAACTAATTAGCTATTTTGTACTAGTGGATGAATTCTTTGACCCTCGAATTTCTCATTTGATTATTTTCTCCCTTAAATTTCCCTTATCCCCCTCATCTCTTTGCACTGTCTTCCTTCTCTTTTTTTCTCGAGCTCATCTTTCCTCCTTGCAGGTTTCTCCCATCTTCCTATGCCTCTCTTTTCCTATCTGCTCGTTCCTCTTCTACGCCAACTTCTCCTTCCCTCCTCCTTGCTTCCTTTCGCCCTCTGTTCCCCTTCTTCCCTCAGCATGGATGTCACTGAATTGTTTCCATAGCATCAAACTTGCCCACATTGTAAATCTCTCATATTCGTTCTGGAACACATCCAATCCATGCACAACTAGTGGAAGGACATGAACAAATCTTGAATGGGTTTTCTATATCATCAGTTTAATGAACATGAGAATTCAATGAGCAACTCACTCACAAATGTACACATCTTGAAAACGCTCTCAAGACACTACAGAAAATGGTGGCGAAAAAGCCAGGACAAGGCTCCAACTCAATGGACTGTGGCAACAATAATCAACAAACCGAGGAGAAGTCTATCAATAAAGAGTAAGAGGACAATCTACTCCATGAATCAACAAGACTTGTTCTACACATTGACAAAAAGAAATCATTGTTTCAACACTACTCTCTCTTTCAAATCTAGATATGGTCTGTAAATGTATTTTACTCCTTTGACAGTTTGTAAGCGTGCTTAAGATAAACATAATCGACAAATTAAGATCTTATAATGCAAATGTAAACATTAGAATTGAAGGATGAGGGACTTTTGCTCCTCTTTCCTCCCTCATCTTTTCAATCTCTATTTATTTGAGAGTTCCTCTCCCTACTTTTTGAAATGAACAAAATATACCCAATCTTATTTCAAAAAAAAAAAATTGATTTAAAAAAAATATATTAAAAAATATTAATTTAACCAAAAAAAAATAATATATATATATATATATATATAATTTAAATTATATATAATTTGAAAAAACATAGCCCATAAAGTTAGAAAGATTTCAACATCACTCACAAAATGCACATGCATTTTCGTTTGACTCAATAACGTAACTATTGTTAGCTAGTCACTATCATATTGTCATACTAATCACTCAAAACGTGAGATAAGCAAAATATTTTCTTCTTTTAAAATAATTTATATAAGAACTTCCATGACCGACATTGATGAGTATTAATATGGAATATAAGACCTTCATGACCAACATTAATGAGTATTCATGTGGAATAGAATCTTAGTTAGGATAGAGATACATCATTATTTAGTTAGGATAGAGATACATCATTATTAACTTAGAATCGAATTTTGATATAATTTATAATAAATTCGTTTAAAGTATTATATATTAATAATTTTTTATTATTTAAAGAAATTGATATATAATTGAAAATATAATATTAAAATTTCTAATAATATATATTGGAGTTGTTTTTAATGTGATTTTTTGAAAAGTTTTTTGATTTAATTTGTCTAATATCTGACAGAAATTCATTGAAATCACAAGTTTGATGGTTTAACTCTGCAAAATCGAAGTGCTATAGGGGTTTTTCAGGGTGCTGAATCCATATATGCAATCAAAAAACAAGTTTAAATAACATAAATCAAGATTTCACTTCGATTCTTTCAGTTGGATTCTGGCCATAAAATCCCCTAGAAACTCCAAAAAGTCGCATTAAAGACAACTCTTTTTTTCGAGGAAATATTTAGGTAGATCCACCCAAATGGATTACTTCTCACCAACTTATTATTAGATCTCAACCTCAAGGATGTCAAAGAGAATTGACCTTGTGACCTCCCATTAGCGAGGTGCTTTTAGCAAAAGGAACTCAACCAATTGAACTAATCCTCAGAGCTTTTTAGTAGAAAATCAGGGTAGGTCCACCTGAAGGGACCACACCCCCCAGCCAAACCAGAGCCTATCACTGAGGGTGTCGAGGAGAATTGAACCTGTGACCTCCTAATGGTAAGGTGTCGTTAGCAATGGTACCTCGACCAATTGAGCTAACCCTCGAGGCTTATATGTGTGTGTGTGTGTGTGTGTGTGTGTGTGTATACATCAAAGAACCATAATACATCATAAGCATCCAGACGCCCAGAGGGAGGAAGAACATCTCGACCTTTGTTGCAAAATAGAAACTCAAACTAAAAACTGAGACAAAAAATATAACCCTCGATCCCAACATAGACAAGGAAAACATTTTTTACATTGACAAATTATATGAAAGACCTAGGGAAAAGCCAAGACCCAAGGCTCCAAACCCGACATTGCTGCCACAAAAAGACCATAGGTAGTCAACTCAAACGACACACTAGCAAAATCAATGATCCACACATGATAAACATTGAACATGACCAAAAGAGTGAGCCCTCCTTCACCCAAAGCTTCTCACCAGTGACTAAGCTTCATCCATTTATCACTTTGGAGACAACAACCGACCTCCACAACTGAGACTTGAGACCACAAACAAAACTTTGAGCCCCACGACTACGAACCGTCTAAGTCGTCATTATCCATGAATAAGAGGACTGCCACAAAACTCATCACACCCAACAGAGAAGACCCAAAAATATCCCACCATTATTTACCCATGCTAGTCATTCTCTAAGGAAGAGATGTTGACCAGAGCCTGTGCACTAGAACCTGGGGGATCCAATTGTTCCCCTCCCTCAGAATCACATGGTATGTGGCTTTCCACATGCATCAAGCGGGTTGTTATGTTGTCCACACAGAACATCGAGTTCCTCAACATTCTTTTCACATCTTTAATAGAGGCGAAGATATTATATTTTTTCGCCTGCTTGTCTCCAAACACCAACCCTAGAAGCATTCTCATCTGCCAATGAAATGCCATTGAATTTAGGTATTGATTGTGCCTTCCCCCAGTATTTCTAGGGTTTGGAACCCATCTTGACATGTCTTCCAACAATTTTGAGTCCGAGAGAGATTGTCTCTCTTCATTAACTTTAATCTCCAACTCACAAATCTCATGGTGTGTCTTAGGAGGAATGACATTAAAATAGGATGCCACTGAGTCGTGAGCAAATGGCTTGGCAACACGTTGACTTGACTGAGCTTTGGAAACATCGTAGAGACACAAGAGGGTTCTTCCTCTTCCTTGAAAGGGCTGTCTCTACCTGCAAAGGGGCAAAGCCATCGACTCAACTTGACCTTGGTAAGACCCAGGTACCACTAGATAACGTCGTCACAAAAACACCAACAATAAGAACTGACTTCCGACGCAGACTCACCAAGCAAGGAGATGGAAAAATCCCTATCAACCAAAGACTCGACCCCCTTTACCATTGAGCACACTAGGTAAAACCCTAGGACCCAGACACTATAACACTCAAACCTGGATGAGCAATAACTAGATGCCACCCACAACACAAGGCAATATTTGCAATTAAAGGCACCCAAACCATCCTTAGACTCAAAAACCCAATTCTGAATTTTCCAAGAGGACACATAATCAACATCCAGGGCTCAACCATGGTTACAATGCCTCCAAAGACCCCAGCTCACATGATACAAAACAAATTCAACAACTGTGACACTAAACCTCAAATTCTTATTTTCTCATAAGAACTACACAAGACAATCTAATTTGAACAAGACAAGGCCAAAAGAAATACATAGGGCTTACCACTTCCAATTTTTAATAAGAAATTCCCACAGAGAGTTTTTGTCTCCTCACCTAGACATGACTGAGCCAAGAAATTCTCACTAAGCAACAAAATTATGGATGCTCGAGACTCCATGCCTCCCTACTGAAGCGAGAACTCAACCCTAGTAAGGCCTATTGAAATACTATGCTACAAAAACCAAGGACTCACCCTATTTTCCAAAGATTCGTCACCAACGCTTACTACACAACGATTGCAACAAAACGACAAGGGATTCCTAACTCCCCATCCCATCTTTCGCAAATGCCTTCCACCTCCATCCCCATCAATTCATAACCCCTTCACCAACTAGAGGGTTGCATGCTCCTCCATGCGAGACGCCAAATGCATATGTCCTTCTTCAATACACAATGGATATAATGAGGGTGGTGGGCACAAAGTCCTAGACCCATCGCCTCCTTTCATAACATCCCAATTCTAATAATATTACTATTAAAGCGATAAATTTTTTATCATATTTATATAAAAAATTACATTTCAATTTAATTTTTAAAAAATAATATCAATAAAATGTAATATTTACTTTTTCAAATTCAATATATATATATATATATATATATATATATATATATGAAAATTATTATCATATTAATTTGAAAACTTATTTCACAAAATCACTTAAGAAAAAAAAAAAATTTAAAACAACAATATTATTTTTAACTTAACATACATTTCAAAATCAAATTTTAAAATAACAAAATTTCAATAAGAAAAACCTCTAAACAAATTTCATAATAATTAACATCGTAGGTCAAAATGTATTATTAATTTTTTTTTTTTTTTATTATCGAGAATTTAAGATATGTTATAAAACAACACTAGATAACGTCATCACAAAAACACCAACAAGAAGAATTGACTTCCGACGTAGACTCACCAAGTAAGGAGATGGTAAAATCCCCATCAACCAAAGACTCGACCCCCTTTACCATTGAGCACACTTGGTAAAACCCTAGGACCTAGACACTATAACACTTAAAACCTCGACGAGCAATAACTAGACGCCACCCACAACACAAGGCAATATTTGCAACTAAAGGCACCCAAACCATCCTTAGACTCAAAACCCTAATTCTGAATTTTCCAATAGGACACATAATCAACATCCAGGGCTCAACCTTGGTTACAATGCCTCCAAAGACCCTAGCTCACAGAATACAAAACAAATTCAACAACTGTGACACTAAACCTCAAATTCTTATTTTCTCATAAGAATTACACAAGGCAATCTAATTTGAACAAGACAAGGCCAAAAGAAATACATAGGGCTTACCACTTCCAATTTTTAATAAGAAATTCCCACAGAGAGCTGTTGTCTCCTCACCTGGACGCGACTGAGCCAAGAAATTCTCACTAAGCAACCAAATTATGGATGCTCGAGACTCCATGCCTCCCTACTGAAGTGGGAACTCACCCCTAGTAAGGCCTATTGAAATACTATGCCACGAAAACCAAGGACTCACCCTCTTTTCCAAAGATTCATCACCAACGCTTACTACACAACGACTGCAACAAAACAACAAGGGATTCCTGGCTCCCCATCCCATCTTTCGCAAATGCCTTCCACCTCCATCCCCATCAATTCATAACCCCTTCACCAACTAGAGGGTTGCATGCTCTCCTATGCGAAATGCCAAATGCATATATCCTTCTTCAATACACAATGAATATAACAAGGGTGATGGGCACAAAGTCCCAGACCCCTCGCCTCCCTTCATAACACCCTAATTCTAATAATATTACTATTAAAACGATAAAAATATTATCATATTTATATAAAAATTTACATTTCAATTTAATTTTTAAAAAATAATATCAATAAAATGTAATATTTACTTTTTCAAATTCAATATATATATATATGAAAATTATTATCATATTAATTTAAAAGCTTATTTCACAAAATCACTTAAGAAAAAAATAATAATAAAAATAATTTTAAAACAACAATATTATTTTTAACTTAACATTCATTTCAAAATCAAATTTTAAAATAACAAAATTTCAATATAAATAAAGAAAAATCTCTAAACAAATTTCTCCATTAATCAAATTTCATAAAATGATACTTTAATAACACATATTCCAAATTTCCATAATAAAATAAGGAAAGAATCCTACTTAAACTTTTGCATTGTCCAAATTTAATGGTTTAAACAAATTTTTGGACTTTGGATCAATGACCTTTTATAAACAATTAAAAAAAAAATTAATTAGAGGTATGATGATGATGATGGTTAACGTCTACTGAGACAAATCTTTGGTCTATCGGACCTAAAGAAAAGAGTTATTTAATTTGATTTAAGATTTTATTCCTATGCTCAAAAATCTTGGAGAGAAGCCTCCCGAGCTCACTATAATTTTGACATCTTAAAAGGCTAGGAAGGTCAGTATTGCAACAAAGATTGTGAAGTTGAGCTCTAATGTGGTTGTACACGGGGCACTCTAAGAGGAAGTGATTTTCATCCTCGATGTTCATATTCTCACAGAGATGGCAGTTCCTTTCCATCCATGGTGTTTTAGGAACTGTCCAAGGAGCTCATGAGAGCTCATGAGAGTTAATTCTAATCTTGGCTATATTAATTTTCTTCTTTGAGCCAGTTAAAATAGAGAGATACTTTTGATCTTCTAAGGTGGGGTTGAGGACCTCCTTATAATACCTTAATTTTCTCTTAGCTGCTAGATCTTTCTCACACCACATTTTTTCTTTGAACTTAGAAGTAACAATTTTTTTTAATATTATTGATGTTTTGCAATGCAACATTCTCGTCGATCTCCCAATAGTTTAACCAGGCCCTGGTGTCTTATGCACTGCGCAACTTTTATTTTTTAAAAAACTTTAACTTTTACAAATTTTTATAATTTAATTAAATATTAAATATTTTGCAAGTTTTATTTTTAAAATAAATTTTAAATTTTACACTAATAATTTCTAAAATTAAAAAAAATATAAATATCTATTCACTATTAATAAAAAATTCCATAAAATATATTTTACAACTTATATATATATATATATATATATATATATATATATATATATATTATAATTATTTTATCAATATAAAATTAGATCTAAGACTTTTGTGATCCATAATGTAGATAAATGTCTTTCTGATTAATCATATCATTAAGATTTGATGGACTTTTGGAATCGATGTAATCGGTGAAAAAATTTGAGATAAAATTTTGATTTCTGTTATTTTAACTAGTTTTTTTACTGTAAATATAGATTCAGCACCCTAAAAAACTTCTAAGACACTTCTATTGCGCAAATTACTCATCAAATTTTTGTTTTCAATAAATTCTTCCCTGATTTTAAAGAAATTAGATTGAAAAAATCGATCTAAAAAACCTTAAAAAAATCACACTAAAGACTACTCCTTTGAAAAGACTTGAAATCGAATTAATCCAAAAAATATTTATCTAAAATATAAAATTAATAAAAAATATATAACCAACCAAAAAAATGAAACATTTAAATATACACCATAAATATTAATTATTTACAAAATATTTAATTATTTATAAAATATTCTCCGAGGTAACAACCTTTATAACATATCTTAAATTCTCGATAATAAAAAATTTAAATTTAATAATATACATTTTGATCAACGATGTTAATTATTTATAAAATAGGTTTAGATAACAATACTTAAATTTAAATTTTGATCTACGATGTTAATTATTTATAAAATAGGTTTAGATAACAATACTTAAATTTAAATTTTGATCTACGATGTTAATTATTTATAAAATAGGTTTAGATAACAATATTTATAACATATTACAAATCCTCGATGGTGAAGATTTCTACCAAATGATTTTTAAAATAGTAAAGATTTCTACCTAATAATTAATTATTATTATTTTTTTAACGGCAACGGAATTGGCCATGTTTTTAAATATCTCACCGACGAATGTGGTAACCAAATTAATTAATTTTTTTTTAATTTTTTCTTGATAAAGTGATCTCCCGCTTGATCATCTGGGGTCCACATCCGAGTAGTGTGGGCCACGTAGGAAAATACCCTAGGTTAAAACATCAGGTTCATATTCAACATTTTTTATCAGAAAAAATTCCGCGTGCCTTAGCAAATCTCTATATCTTCAGTCATTTGCTCCCTATCCTGAACCCTCATTCTTCAGTCTTTCTGCCATTGTTTCAATTCTCTGCGCAGATCCGCCCGCGCTCTAATTGGATTCGCATTTTCCTCATTTTTCCCTCCGATCGATAGATTGGTTTTTGAGGTCACGGCTGTGTGGATATCTGAACATCGAGGGTTAAAGGAATTGGAGATCTGAAAAGGCCAGCGCCAGAATGGAGCTCTTTTACTATGTCGTTTTTGGAGTACTGACGGCCATCGTGGCAGTGTTTGAGCTCAGCAAGAACAAAAATGATCGAACTCCGACTTCTCAAGCGTTCAATTCGTTCAAGAACAATTATCTCGTGGTTTACAGTCTCATGATGGGTAAGCTCTTGGATTTGTATGGTTATGTTTTGTTTTCGGAGCTTTTACGAGTTAAATTAGATCTTAAATTGTAGAGCATTGGCCTGTTTGAAGGTACAATTAGGGTTTTAAGGAGCTTAAGTGGAGATCTGGAAAATTTGACATGTCTGCTGTAATGCTGTAATGCAATCGGCTCTTAAGAAGCTATGTTTTCAGAATTTTCTTTATTATAGAGGTTTTGAGGTGCCGACAGTTTCAATTTACCTCCGCGAAACGAGATCTCAAGGGTTTTAGTACAAGATCTGGTGTTTAGATGCTCTGTGCTAAAATGCCTGTTATAGTTATTCTCGGCACTGCTGTTTAAGCTATTCAGTTCGTGAGTTGTAAGGTGTCATCTGGTTATTTTACATAATGTTGGCTTCAATGTTAGATTTTCGCTAGAAAATCTGTTTTTTAAATTTTATTTTTGTCATTGCTGAAATTGAGGAATGTGCAAAAACAAACTGACTGATGTTAGTCGAGACATTCTCCCGGAATTAAATCGGTGTGTGTATATGCTTAAAGAAGCGGTGCGTCACCGTCTAGTTCAGCTTCAGATATTTGTCAGTGCTTAGAGAAGTGTCAGTGTGTTCCTCTTGTCTGTAAATATCTTAGCTTATAGTGAATGATTGGAACTTTGAATCACATTTCATTAAACTTGAGGATCTGGTTGTAAACATTGAGGACCGTCATGGCTCAGGATGATTTCTCCTGAAGGAGATCGCAACTAATTAGATTACGCATAATGTTTTTGGACATGCTTCCTTTTTTGGGTCTACCTTTTAATTTTCCTTTTAGTATCGTTTACTGTTTTGTATATGTTAATCGGTGAAGGTAGTTCGTCGTTACCACTTGGATAGTCGACGGGGTCTAACATGTTTGAATTTTGTTGACTGTTCATGCGTGTTTAATCTGTAGGGGTTATTGTTGTAATCTGACCTGTTTATAGATCAGCACGCTTATATGATTGATATCAAATACTAATTGAATCTGTAGCTATTTAACTTCGTAATTCTAGATGTTTTGGGTTTCCGATGTAAATCTTCTTTGGTTTTGCCCAATAAGTTATTAAGTGGTTGGTTGATATCCCGGTTCATCTGCTGACAAGGCATTCATGAAATAGAGATACTCGACAGAATCGGACGTTATTGGCTTACTCGTTCTGATGGTACTAACCCGGCACTTTCCTCCGGCTAATGGTTTCTCTTTTCATTGTAACATAGCTGGAGATTGGTTACAAGGACCCTACGTTTACTTTCTTTACAGCACGTATGGTTTCGGCAAAGGAGATATTGGAAGACTCTTCATTGCAGGCTTCGGGTCATCTATGTTATTTGGAACGATTGTGGGATCATTAGCTGATAAACAGTAAGATATTAACACTCCGTATGCTTTGTAGCTGTGCACTTGTATTGTGGCGAATACTGAGAACAAAAATAACTAATAAGATAGATCTATTCTAATATGTTGTTCTATCTGCAGGGGTCGGAAGAGGGCTTGTATAACATACTGCATAACGTACATATTGAGTTGTATTACAAAGCATTCTCCCGAGTACAAAATATTGATGATTGGCCGTATTCTTGGAGGCATTGCCACATCTCTTCTATTTTCAGCTTTTGAATCATGGCTTGTTGCTGAACATTTCAAGGTAATGAATATCCATCTTGCACAGAAAGTTGGGGTAGTTTCTGCGTGTTTAGACCAGATGCATGCAGCAATGCTGAATGACCTGGTTCATTTAGAATGATTTTGCATAGCATGTAGTTTCTCTCTCATTAATGTGTTGTTGGAGTTGGCCTGAAATCTGAAGACAATTTTTACCTTTTGTAGAAAGAAATATAAGAAAAATTAGCAAGGCATATGCTACGATATTCTGGTCACTTGAGGTTTTTTTGGTTTCTTGCAGAGGGGTTTTGAAACACAGTGGTTATCATTGACCTTTTCAAAGGCAATATTCCTTGGCAATGGTCTTGTAGCCATTATCTCTGGGTTGTTTGCCAATACCCTTGCTGACACTTTCGGCTTTGGTCCAGTTTCTCCGTTTGATGCTGCAGCATGCTTCTTAGCTATAGGGATGGCCATCATCTTTTCCACCTGGACAGAGAACTATGGAGATCCTTCAGAGAGTAAGGATCTACTTACTCAGTTCAAGGGTGCTGCTATAGCTATTGCTTCAGGTGAGTGTTTAAACTTGTATCTTCTCCAAATATCTTGCCATTTTTGAACTATATGTCAGATAGACAGATGATGATAGAGCTTTTCCTTACGTTGAGTCTTGACAACTATGTTGCTCATTTTGGCGAGTAGATGAGAAGATTGCATTGCTGGGAGCTATACAGTCCTTATTTGAGGGTTCAATGTACACATTTGTATTTCTTTGGACACCTGCTCTGAGCCCAAATGAACAGGATATTCCTCATGGGTTCATATTTGCAACATTTATGTTGTCTTCAATGCTGGGAAGTTCCCTTGCCTCTAGACTCCTGGCCCGCCAAACAGTCAAGGCAGAGAGCTACATGCAGATTGTATTCCTTGTTGCTGCTGGATCCTTCCTCCTTCCTCTTATAACTACTGTATGTCTTAGCTTTACTATTCCTTTGTGTCTTCTGATAGAATTTACTTATATGAAACGTCAGCATACTGTGGATCTGAGGACATTTTGTGCACTTGCTATGAGCAGTTCATTTTAGAGCCCAGCACAGAAAAAGGTGGAAGCATTACACCAGGAGGGCGTCTCCAGCTTCTTGGTTTCTGTGTGTTTGAGGCCTGTGTGGGAATTTTCTGGCCCTCAATTATGAAAATGCGATCACAATACATTCCTGAGGAGTCTAGGAGCACAATTATGAACTTCTTCCGGGTTCCTTTGAACATATTTGTCTGTGTTGTGCTTTACAATGTAAGGCCACAATACCTTCTAATCTCATTTTTTAATATGGATGTTATGGGCAGAAGTATTATATTGTATATAAAAAGGGATTAATAAGTCTTAACCAAGGAACTTTTTGTTTTGGAATGTTTTAAGGAATATTTTGGAAATCTTTTAAGGGTTTTGAAATCACTCAAAACTTTTCTTTCTTTTCTTCTTGATGAAAGGTCAATGCCTTCCCAATCACAGTCATGTTTGGTATGTGTGCCATCTTCCTCTTCATGGCATCAGTTCTCCAAAGGCGGCTCATGGTTGTTGCAGAGAGTCACAAGACAAGTAAGTCTTACGAACTTCTGTCACGTAACTGATTTTAAGCTGAGTCTCAAGTCAAGTAAGATCCACACACTTCTTTGTCATGTTGCTGATGTTAAGTCAGTGGAAAGTCTTGGCTTTTTATTTTTCTATGATTTTGAGCTTCTTTCTAGGTATTTTATCAATGCGTTCATATAGTTCCTTTCTTATTTGCAGAATCTCAAGATACTTGGGTTGTAACCAAGGAGCGGGATACAGAGGCAGAGCCCCTAAATATCTAATTGAAGAAGATCTGGAGAAGGTAACTTGAAATATTTGCATGGGTTGTGAAAAGAGTCATCGACAATTCCCTTGCAAAAATTGTATTCTTGGGCTGGCCCATGAACTGTTTCTCCTAAATCATTTTGTCACATAAAATAATAGGCTGTTTTATTCATCTATTGGATAAGGTAAAGAACTTATTCATTGTAGAACTTCAGTTGGAGATATAAATGTGTTTTGTCTAACCGATTAAGATCCCTCGGTAGACAATTATTATAAGGTGTAATTTTGTTGTGGAAATTTCTTTTTCAATAGCCCTGAACCCTGGCTGGTCAGAGGACAAGTGGTATACTAACTAGGCTTTATTTCAACCAATTGTTATCTAGGTAAGGTAAATTATCTGCACACCTTTTTGCTCAGCAGCTTGGGGTAGAGCCAAGAGCTCTGTTTGTAACTCCATTGATTTATTGATTAACTCACCGCTAGGTGTGTGAAAAGTTCTGTTGGTGTATTGCACATTTGAATTACTTGTTTATTTTTAGGACTTCGGTTTTGTTATTTCTTGCACTTATAAATATTGGGAACTGCTAAATGTTGGCAAGATTGGAATAGCAAATGTTGGCAGGTGTTTTAGGCTAGACTTTCATGCAAATTATCAATATTGTGTTGGGGAATTCTGTATTTCACGCTTAATGATATACATGGGCCACTTTCTTGGAACTTTTGAACTTGGAAGTTTCATCAATCTAGAGGAAAATATAGCAGTGTCAATAAATTTTCATCATCTGTTGTTATAGGACATCACAGAACTACAAGGCACTTAGTTGGTTTTGTGGAATGCGTAGAAATTAGAAGGCAGAAGATTGGATTGGCAATCCCATGAAAACTGTTGGAAGTGGTTTATTAATGTAAGGAAAAATGCAGTGGCTGTGATAAACTTTTCAGTACTTGTGGTCTGTGACTTCCCAGAAAAAAAGACAAACAGTTATATGGAATGTGAAGAGATAGAAAGCACAATAGCAATTTGGTGAGATACATGAAACCCATGACACAGAGACTAACTAGGAATCCATCTGGAATTTGCCCACATATTGAGAAACTCTGCAAATGTATCAAAATGATTTGAAACTCAAACTATTATATTGTTTTTCACCACATTAGTAATCCTAATCCTTTCCATTTTTTCTCCTCCCATCCCACCCATGGGTTTCGAACCGGTGACCTTGCAGACGGAGTGCCTTAAGAGTGCACCCCATCACCGACTGCTCTACACCATGTGGGCTTTTATTGCTGCATGTTAGAGGTAGCTATATGTACAATTATTTTCACAAACATGTAATTTCTGTGGGTTTACATTTCTGGTAATTTGATAAAAAACCGCGAACATGGCTGTCCATAACTTGCAGGGGATTGTTTTTTTTGTGAAGAAGGTGAACAGGGTCATAATCAATAAATTTTTAGTGCAAGAATGTTTGTGAACTTATAGATATATAATTTTTTCAATGCAAAGTATCAAGCAAAATACACGCTTTCGGGAATACATGGTAGGTTTTCAGAATGTGTAGATATTTTCTTCCCAATATAAATATATAAAAGGGAAAACTTGTGTCCGTCAAATGTGGATTTTGGCCTCTTTTTGCTTTTCACAAACATGTAATTTGTGTGGGTTTACATTTCTGGTAAGTCGATAAAAAACTGCGAACATGGCTGTCCATAACTTGCAGAGGATGGTTTGGTTTGTGAAGAAGGTGAACAGGGTCATAATCAATAAATTTTCAGTGCAAGAATGTTTGTGAACACGCTTTAGGGAATACATTGTAGGTTTGCAGAATGTGTAGATATTTTCTTCCCAATATAAATATATAAAAGGGGAAAACTTGTGTCCATCAAATGTGGATTTTGGCCTCTTTTTGACCTATGGTTGCTGGAGGTATTATTCCTACTTGTGCTTTTCTGTTGCTCTTGATTTGCTTTGCTTCTATTATTTTCTTCATGTCCCGGAACCTTCCTTTCTACACATTATCCTGCTTCATTGAAGTCAATATGAAGTTATATGCTCTCATTTCATATCTAGAACTAAAATGTGCCGAGATATGTGATTAGCTACAAGCCTACAACATTTTGTTGCAACATGAAGTGCCCAGAGCTTCCGAAATCCGACCTAATGAACACTACAGTGATCTCAGACACCCTGTCATGGAGTGTTTTGGAGCCTATTTTTTTTGGTTAACTTTTCACTCAAATGCAAATCGTGAATTTCACTTACTGAACATGCAAGTACTCTTCAAGGAATTCTGCAGCTGCTTGCAACTTCATTATGCTTGGTATTTGCATTTGACTGTCTCACTTCATTATACTTTGTACTTGCATTTGACTGTCTCCCGCTGCTGTTAAATAGCAAAGTCCCATGGTTGAATTATACGTGATAACCGACAACAATTTTGTTGTAACATGAAGAAGTGTCCACAGCTCCGTACCTAATGGACCATCACAATGATTTCCCAAGTCCTTTTATGTTCTTAACTGTCTTTGGCATTTTGTTTTGTGGTAAGCTCTCTGGTGCCTTTATTTGTGATGGTTGTCTAAGCAATCTTTATTCCTTTTCTTCAGTAAAAGATTAACTATCCTTCACGGACGGTCTTGTATTGCTGGTTGTAAACCTTATAGCACTTTGTATTTACATTGGGCTATATCTCCCTCCTTTGTTAAGTAGGTCTCACAGTTGAAAAATCTGTATCCACCGCCACCTTATCTGTATTTTTGAAGTTATGAGGTGCAATATTATATAATGTCTGAACAAAGCCTCCTTAATTGGCTGAGTTCTTGTTGCCAAGTACCTTGTCTATCGGGAGTTTATGGGGTCAAATCTCCTCAATATTATATAATCTCTTGGTTAGGTCTTGCTAGTTTGGCTGGCGGGTAGATTCCTTCAAGTTGTTAGTTTGGCCGGCGGGTAGATCCCTTCGGGTTGATCTACCTGGATTTTCTAGTGGATGCAGGGGCCAACCGGTGTTGTGAACCACCCTTAAAAAATATAATCTCTGAGCACATAGGAGATAATTTCTTATGACTAAATTATCATTCTTAGTTTATTCAGAAATAATTAGATAATGTTTACTCTTTAGTTATATAATCTCTGAACACACAAAAGATAATTTCTTAGGACTAAATGATCATATTTCTTAGTTTATTCAGAAATAATTAGATCATGTTTACTTTTAGTTTTCCTTTATTTATAATAGATATAATATAAATAAATAAAATAAATGGAAGAATTATAACAAGTAAATAATAAATTTTATTTTATGACTAAATTAAAAAACAATAATATAATTATGTCAGGGTTTTTAAGGGGCACCGAATACTCTTTTTTTAATGGACAAAGACCACCTCTCTAATGATTTGATTGCTAAAGTTTATAGAGAGACCACGTCCCTATACTGATTTGGTTGCTCAAGTTTATAAAGGGAACCCTCCCTATATTGCTTGGATTGCTAAAGTTAATAGAGGTATACATACTTTAATTGTATATAGTTTTGAACTTGTTTTTTTAATTGACCATGGTGAATTAGTAACTTGTTAGAGTAATGTGGCAAGACTTAATGAGGGCAGGGGAGCTTTATCACAATGAGCCAAAGATGGGCCCCATGGAATTTGAAACTGAACTTGTGATCTCTTAGAAAGATACACATTCCTAACCATTAGGCTCACTCAAACTAAGTGAACAATTAGGTTTAGTGTGTAATACCTATAATATAAATAGTAACAATAATTCAAATAAAATAAAATTACAAAAAGGATTAAAAAAAATAGTTGATGACAAGTGCAGAGTGGGCATGAAGTTTTCATTTTCACCATTTTTAAATAATGAAGTTTAAAGAAGGAGAAAGATGTTAAGTATATATAGACTTATTGGAAACAAATGAAAATCTCGATTGAGGTAGTTGGTTGAAGGCTCAAAAAACTTTCAAATGTTAACACTGAGGGATCAATTAGGTGGAAGGTCATTCTCCACACTTTGTTGTGGTTGGTTGGATTGAAGATTGGAGCGTAAGGAATTTGAAGATGCCAATTACTTTCTTCATATAGGTGAAAAGTCTCTTGCCACTTATTGTTCTTATAGATTATTTATTATCAATATGATAATCTTTATTCATCAATGGTTGTGAAATCCATATGAAATATTTTGAATAGTTTGGCTTGAAGAATGTTTCTTTACATATGGTACGAACACCAAAATTTAAAGTAGTATGTGTGCATATTCCTTAAGTTTGAGGAATTGGACAATAAATCTGTGTCTATCTTTGCAGTCTAGGATGTTGTGACCCATAAAATATAGTTTTTTAATAAGCAAATCTATTGAGCAGATCTATTTCACATGCATGTCCATACAGGAAATCCATCCAACATATGTGTTGTTATACTAGTGAGAATGCAAGAGAGATACAAGATAAATATGAGATGCATTTCATTAAATCAATATACATATAAATACATTTCTTTGACTCTTGATTTCATATTCTAATAGGTCACTTGGACTTATCATAATTTTTCATGTTTATTTGTGGCTTTTTGGTGTCCACACAAGTGAATGTGCCAAATTTACATAACTTCTAAAGGATATGTTTCTAACACCTCCCCTCTGCACCCCAATTTGAAGGGGTGTATGTGAGTCCAAGAAGAGTGTTGGAATACAAAGTTAGATAATAATCAATGGCTAGATGTGCTCTTTGAATGTGGTGGTTTAAGGAAGACCACAAACCAAATGGGTAGTCGAAAATAAAGTCTTCTATTGGTGGTGGTTTAGGGAAGACCACAAACCAAATGGGTAGTCAAATCTAAAGTCTTCTATTTGTGGTGGTTTAAGGCTAGTCACCAATTGTGGAACTTGGTTCAAAGCAGTTCCTATAACAATTTTGAATCTAGTTAGAAGTTGATGTATTTTGCTAAATGGAAGTGTTACCTAATAACGGTTTAAAGATAACCACAAATTGTTGCCTAACAAAAAGGTGTGGTTTAAGGTTGACCACCAACCAAATTGTGCTCATGCAACATGAGTCTGTCTTTGGCTACAACTTTGACTTTGGGTTTGGTTAAAGCTAGCTCTAGGCTTTCGCTGTAGGCTCTAATTTTGGTTATGGCTCAGGGTTAGGCCTGCTTCATATGACTTTGGAACTAGTCTCTAGCTATCAAATACTAGAATGAGATGAAAATCTCTCCAATGCAAGACATGTCAATACTCGAGAATGAACTCTACGGTATGATTGATATATCTTCTTGATTATTGAAGGCCATTTCCAAGAAGTGATCCATTCGATGTGAATCTTTTCTCTTGCAGTAGTCTTGTGTCTAGAACATTTGTCTGAAGGATGAGTGTTTTTCACAATGCTCACAAAAGATCAAAACACTGATTTTTCATGTGACCAACTCGATCACAATGTTACCATGTGGTAACCTAAAGTGGATGTGGAAGTGGAACAGGTGAAGATGAACTTTGTTGAAGAAACCTAACATTACCAAGTTGGATTGGTTTGGAGTAGTCCAGAATGTGGAAGGTCACTTTTCATATCCAACACTAGTTTTGTACTTATTGTTGATGACATATTTCAAGGTTTGATGATGGGCTTGGGAAGTGCAAGCAAAATTTCATCTTCATTCAAATACGCTTTTGAAGTGATGCCATTAATCTGATCATTTGTTGGCTACTGATGTGAGCAAGAATCAGTTCAGAATGTTGATTATAATTCATCTTGTTGGAGTTGTTACTCAAGTTGAAAAAACTCAACATTGTTCTATGAACTTTGTAAATAGGTTCAAATATATTTGAGAATGGCTTTGCTGATTTTCACTTTACCATCAACAATAGATAGTATTAAAGTAGTAAATAATGCTAATAATCCGCCAATCAGACATGAATTTTTCAACAATTCAAGCTCAATGAATAAAGAGTGTCAAATTTTAGTGAAAATATACCCATTTACAATACAATTTTCCAGTGACTTTGGTTTGCTTGACATTCTTAAAGGCCTTGGAAAATAATTTACATAAAGATCAAACAAGCTTATTTAAAAAAATACAAATGAACTTACAAACATTATTTGAAAGTTACCATTATTCTTTATTTTGATGTGTTGTTGATGCTTATGATAAAAAAATGACAATGATGTTGGGGTTATTGAAGAATGCCAAAAAACTTTTGTTGTTCACTTGAAGCAGAGATAATCATCTCTTTTCTCAAATTTTGTTTTAAACGCCAAGCCTTGAGCACACTATTCACTCTAAAGGCCAATCTAGAGACTGTTTTCCAACAAAATATTGTTCTACAAACTAGGTGAATCATTGCTTTAAGTTGAAACATGTTTGAGGTGTTGGACATTGGGTTTAGCGCTCCCCGTGTGTTTTGCGACATGGACTAACCGCCTCTAGTGGATCATAACTCTGGCAATTGT
Organism: Pinus albicaulis; assembly: GCA_034641835.2. NCBI lineage: Eukaryota > Viridiplantae > Streptophyta > Pinopsida > Pinales > Pinaceae > Pinus > Pinus albicaulis. The sequence goes on along the minus strand of CM076584.1, from coordinate 574,253,862 downwards.
AGCGAAGACTAAAGCCTGTTGGTTTTGGTCTAACGGAAATCGTGATTTCAACAAGTGGTATTAGAGCGATAGGTCTAGAGTTTGAAACTCACACGGCTTGCGTTGGGGGGGAGATTGTTGGACATTGGGTTCAACGCTCCCTGTGTGTTTCGCGACATGTAATAACCACCTCTTGTGGATCCTAACTCTGGTGATTGTAGCAGAGACTAAAGCTTGCGGGTTTTGGTCTAACGACAATTGTGATTTCAACATGAGGTTGATTGTAGCATAAGATGTGTTCCAAATCACTTACTCCCCTGATCTCCAGAGATGTTGAAGTTTAGTGGAATTTATTCTCAAACCTGTGATCAAGAGACCAAATTAATCGTTGGGTTGAACAATATCTGTGTAGGCTTCATGCGGGCATGAGGAATATAATGAATAACCTCTTGTCAACAAAATCTTGATATTGTCTGATGAATAACCTCTTGTTCATATGATGCTGTGCTTCCACTCCATGTTTGAGGGTGTAGCGATAAATGTTGCAGAGAGCGAGCGTGACACATGGAGAGGCCTATGGACAGTGTGCTTACACAAGATTCTCAAAACGAGAATTGGGGCCAAACGTTTAGAGGTTCGGGTGGAAATTTTCGGAATGGCAACATCCCCCTTTACACACAACTACAAACCTCAAAAATTTTAAAATATTATTTTAAATTGATTACTAATGTATTAAAGTGCCAAACCTTGCATGTATATACGTAACAAATATACATATAAATATATTTATTTGACCTTTGATTTTATATTTTAAGAAGTCTTTTGGACTTCTCAGAATTCTTTACTTTTATTTTTGATTTTCCACACAAGTGAATGTGCTAAATTTACATAACCCATAAAAAATATGTTTCCAACCGATATAATTTTAAATCTATCCTTAAATCTAAAATTTCATTCATTTTTTTTTAAAATCTAATTGGCAGGTAATTGAGAAGGCCCATAAGCCTTGAGAATTATATTTGTTTGTTAAAAAAATAAAAAATAAACTATAGAAATAGGTACAAATTTCCTCTACAATTCTTCAAACTTAACCATATGTAAATATGTTACTTAAAAATTTGGCTTTGATGCCATATGTAAAGGTGATTCTTCAAACATATTTTCAAAAAGGAAAATCATATAGATTTCATAACCAAAATCATATGGATTTCATAACAATTGATCAATAAAGATTAACTTATTAATAATTAATAATTAATAAAAACAATAAGAAGTGAGCAACTCACTGGCTATATGAAGAAATTAACATACTTGTAATTGGTTGTTTCATATTCATTTGAGTTCTAATCTTTAATCAACCAATTGCAAAAAGCGTGGTAAACAACTATCCACCTAACCAAATCCTTAGTATTGCTAGTGTTTTCCTGGTTTCTCTAATAATTCTTTAAGAGAAAAATAGGTCTCACATCCTTCTCCTCCCTCACTTAAATATAATTTCATTGTCTAAAAATGGCAAGGGGAAAAAGACGGGTATGGAGTTCACACAATTCTTGTTGATTTCACATAAAACTATCACTTTATGAATATAGAGAACGACAATGTAATGTTCAAATCATTTGCATTGAAAAGTTATTGTAAATACTAAAATTAAGTAGTTTAATCTGACTTGGATTTGGATAAAGAGTAGCTTATATTATATTATTTTTTCCTTGTGAAAAAATTATGGAAATTTATGAATCTAAGTTACAAAAATTTTACTGGAGTAAATCTGATTTGTATTACCTACTCGTCTTATTTAAATTACATGTTATTTTTCTAAATCTTTAGTAAAAATACCAATGCAAATGCATTGTAGCCTACACAATTATACAGATCAAGTACTGAAAAAAAGTGACACATTCAGACAAGAACCTGTATTTTTTGGACAAATGTCCCCGGAAAAATCCAATGTGGGAAAACCTTTCAACATGTCTGAGGGTTTATATTATTAAGCAACGATGTTTTGAGTACATCTAGGGTGTCAAAACCCGGCTCACCCAACAGAGAGAAACATCGACAGACATAAATGAATAGTGAGTTTTACCTCACACTGCAAGTCTCGACTGATCCATATCAGAAACTGGTGAAGCTTTAGCAGCCTCTACACAATAGATGCGTAGGCCTGCGTGGGTTTAGTTGAGGATTGCGTCACCCCTTCTTTGCGTTGATCTATCTCTTAGAAACTGAGTTTTAACCCTCTCGGCTCAGAAACCTTAGTCTCCAGCGAAATTTGGACTATCTCTCAAAGCCACTACACAACCCATACATGGGCCTATGTCACCCTCTCTGGGGTCCGCATCACTTGTCCTAGTGGTTGCGCTGGTCCCTCTGTTGTTTCTGCTGCCCTTGCTCTACTATGTACTCTTGGTCCTCCGACCAATCACTGCATCTGCCCCTCAGTGTTACACTGACTCACTCATATCTAATATTCGTCCGAGCATTGCTCCGTCAGAAGAATTCAATCTCTTAGATTCACTGTGTGTGTTCTCCAACTGACTCTCATTCCTTCCTTTATACTTTTCCTGTGGATGAATCAACGACCGTGATCTAATTCTAATCGACGGCTAAGATTAAATCAAACTTGATTCTCATCACCTAGAACATTCTCACCCACATGTTTAAATTAATTCACTTTAATTATTTAAATTCTCTAAGTTTTAACTTAGGCTCCATTTAAAATAATTAATTATTTGAATAACTTAAGCTCTAGGTGGAATTTCTCCAAAAGATTTCTAGGTCTTGGAGATATCATGTGTTCTAGCCCCTCCAAAAAATTTCGGAGCTAGAGCACATCTGTTGCTACCCAAAAAATCAACAAAAATCACATCCTATTAAATATAAAAATACTACATTATGTAGAGGTTTAATGGTGTTTAAAAATGAACTAAGTGGTTTCATATGGATACAAACATTTTTTCATGACTTAGAGGTAACATGCAATTTTAGAAAATTCTTACATACCTCCAAAAGATACATTTATCGAAAATTATTAGTCTTCAAACATTGTGTCCACTTGTCCACAAGTTTTCACAAAAATTTGAACAACCAAAATATTAATCTTTTTTTTTTTTTTTAAACTTTGACTCGTGAGCACTTGGGTACACAAGAGCTTGCCAACATATTTGTTTCTAGTTGTGCTACCACCCACAACAACCAAAATTTTAGTCTTACTTTTAGAGATAAGACAATATTAACAAACTTCTAATTATTATTATTATTATTTATTAAGGTTTCTTTGTTTTTCCTTTCTAAAAATTGAAACATAACTTTTTATATTAAGTAAAAGGAGGGTTGTGTTGAAGCTAACAACTCTATATATTTTTCTATTTTAGTAGATTGTTTCAAGAGTAGACATTAATTAGTGCATATAAATATAATTTTTGTAGTCTTGACTAAATAGAAATTTTAGGTTGGCTTATAGTGACTAGCCATACATAAATGCCAAAAAAACAACGAACTCTATGATGTATTACATATGATAATCAAAGGTAGACACTTTTTGTTAGTTTTTTTTTTTTTTTTGTTTCTCATAAGTGGAATATTGGGGTGTTCAATTTCTGTAAGCTCGCTAGGTGGATGGATTGATATTTTTTTCTTTTGAGCTTCATAAGTTGAATTTTCTTATTGTTGATTATTGGAAGCTATTGAAAGATTTACCACCTATAGAATTATAGTCAAATTGTGAATTCGATTAATTTCCAGCTCTAATGATTTAATTCTTCACTTCTTGAGCAAGAGATTGCTCATGATATTGGAATAAGGAGAATACAAAATTTGTTCCAACTTCAAAATCTTTGAGGTTATCACCAACCATGCACTTCTATTAGTAATGAGATATCCTCATATCTCTTTAGAACAATTATTATTATTATTATCTCATTATCCATTGTTGTGTATAAAAATTACTTGGAGATGACCCCAAATCAAAGAAATGTATCCAATTGGCCCCTTGAGAGTTTACTTAGCAAGTCCTTACTTCAAGTCCTTATGTGAGTGATGAGGTCCTTTGTTCAAGTCCCTTGTGCGTAGACCCAAACTGTCTTTGGGTAGGATGATTACATGTAGGGGTTATAATGGTCAAATAATGATAAAATATTATCTTTGTTGTGATGATTATCCAAAACAACAAAGAGTAAGCCTCAACCATATTGTTAAAAATCGTTCCTAAACCCGAAGCATATTGCTTCAACATATTTTACCCAGGATTGTAGAGAATTCCACCCGCTCCTGCCACCTTTGCATAGGGCTTTAATGTTATACCAAATGTAAAATATCATTTAGTTCAATTATACATAAAGTCTCTCACTTGAACAAATGTTGTCACAAGGATTGCATTGCTTTGAACATCATCAATAGATTTCATTAGAAAACCACCGTACACGACAAATTTTAAATGCTGATTAGATAAATCATCAACCCTTGCATTCATTACTCTATAAACACGATGATAGGAAATTCCATGTAGTCCATTATTTTTACTTGCTTATAACTATGTTATAATCTCAAGTTGTTCAACTCGTCGCTGCCATTCTTCCAATTTACAGCAAGAAATGAATCCCAAAATATTGTAAGGACTAAACACCTTTATTTTTGACCAATTTCATTAGATACTTTAAATATACAATCTCTATCATGTTTATTACTCTCCCCCCACACCCCCCTCCCCCCCCACCCCCCAAACCATATCTTAAAATATTATAACATGTGAATCATTTAAAGTAAGAATCATTGACATTACAATCATAATTATGGCGTTCCATTAAAATAATTCCATCTTCCATTCTTATCTTAAAATAGTATAACACATGAAACCGTCAAAGCAAGAACCATTGGCACAACAATCATAATTATCGACTTCCATTAAAATATTTCCATCTCCCATTCTTTCCATGGCCTTCCCTCAAAAGAACTCCATCTCTCGTTCTTTCCATGGCCTTCCCTTAAAATAACTCCATCTCCCATTCTTTTCATGGCCTTCCCTCAAAATAACTCCATCTCCAATTCTTATCATAAAATATTATAACACGTGAATCATTCAAAGCAATAACCATTGACACTACAATCATAATTATGGTATTCCATCCAAATAACTCCATCTCTCATTCTTTTCAATATCTTGAAGGATAAAGAATCTCTACATTTGAGCCTTAGGAAATAAATTGTAGTTATTGAAGCTAATTATTATTTGGGAGACACATTGAATGGTAACCTGAAACTTATCTGGGAAGATATTAGTGCGATGCACTAACTACTAGTAAGAGGATGCCTTGGAAAGGTTTTAGGCCTTTGTTCATAGTCCAAGTCTACATACACACATTTGCAATTAGGCCTTGCTAACCTCCTTTATAATAAGTTAGTGCATCCATTTACTTCTATAGCTTCATAGCATAAGGACAATGAATGATCTATGATTCCTAATTATTGCTTGCCATTTGCATCAACCCAACCCCTCTCTACATGATCTTCCTTGTATTAATTCTCATGTGAGTGTTTTGTTTCTCAATATAAGGCACTCACATGAGAATTACTCAATCATCATTATTCTTTAACTTGGTAAGCTTCCACAAACTTAACTTGGCTAGATACCCACTCTTGGAGTGTAAACCCCCTGAAATGGATTCTTGGACCAAATAAATACATATATCTCTCCATTAATTCAAGTATGTCTCTTTGATTTGATTCACATATGTTTTCCATTGACGATTCTCCTTCGAGAACATTTTCATTTCACCACCCATCTACACTTGTTCCCATATTGTAGTGTTAACACCATTAGCTACTTGATTTTATGTTATAAATGCCATGGATTTGGAGAGTAGTAGTTAGACTTAAGGATAATATGTTGTCATTAACATAATGAACCGATGGATCTACACTAGTTTGAACCTTACTTTCATTATAATTTTTTAAACAAGCCAATTGACTCATAAGGGGAAAAGACAATACTAGTTCCCTCAACATATTGTAACATTATGTATAGATTTATTCTCTATCATCATCCTTTCCAAAAAGGGAAGTGGGAAATATATTTAAATAGAATCACTCGCTTCCACACACTATTCTTAGATATAAGCTTCCACGTATTTTTGGTAGTCAAAGTAATGGATATTTTTCAATCATCCTTCCACAACTTCTTTTGGGTTCACTAAAGTTTACCATGTAACAAAGGGGATACCATCTTTTCTCTTTCTAATTCACAAGAAATTGAAGTGTTATTTCTTAATTGACTCTAGAATCCCTTTGAAAATAAGAACATAGAATTTCAATATATTATGATAATGTTCAATTATAATTTGACCAAAATTAGTGTTCTCCTCGAAGTGCCATATATTGCATATGACTTGATGCTTTTTATTTTATTTATCATCCATTTCCAATAAAAAAATTTATCATAATTTTGTTTGAAAAAGAACCCAAATACTTGAATGCTCCTTAGAAATCCTCTTCTTGGAAAGGAAAACGTGTAATGTCCCTATGACTTGATCATTCTCCACAACATAAAAAACAATAATTGTTTTTTGCATATTAATGCCCATTCTAGTGGTTATGCTGTATAAATCCAAGATGTTTGATAACTTATCCACATCTATTTTGGAGCCATCATCAAATAAGAGCATATCATAAACAAAAATAAGATGACTTATATAGAAGGCACTGACTAGTTTTAAACCTCTCATAGATTTCAATCTTTGGTATTTAGAATTGATCCACTTAAACCTTTGTTAATAATAAAAAAAAGGGCCAAGGGATACCCTTTCCCTAGTCCTCTAAATGGTTTAAGGAAACTTTACCTTGACCTATTAGAAAGATTTGCAAAGGACACAACAGACAAACATCCATTATCCGATTAATCATTTGTGTACAAAATCTTTTATGAATCAAAATAAATCTCAAATGCAACCAATTTATTCCATCACACACTTTAGATGAATAATCTTCATGATGATTGCAATCAAGTTGTGAGTTTTGATAGAGAATATTTTTTTGTGCCACAATAGTCTCATGGTTGTCTCCCATGAAGGGAACCAAAAGATTTTTTCGAAATGGAATATGAAAATTCCTTCTTTATCCTAGCAACTATGATTTTTGCAATTATCTTGTAAATATAGTGACAAAGAGCATAGGCCTAAATTCATAAAAGGAAGTGTGCCCAACCAATTTAGGGATTAAAGTTAGAAAAGTAGAATGAAAAGACCCAATTATTTTTCCATTGCCTCTTTAATTCTCCACCACTGTCAAAAGTCATTTTCCAAATGGTTATAAAACTATATAAACAACTTCACTATTCAACCATTAGTGCTGGGACTTGCTTTGAAAATGGGCCATAATAGAGGTCAACTCCACCTATAACACATCCCTTGATATATTATCATTAACCTCCCCCCCTTACAATAGATGCTCCTTCTCATCTTGATTCTATTTATTCAATACACATGAATATCATCTCATATACATACATAAAGATATATGCCCTGAAAGAGGCTTGTATGATTTGGGAAGGGGTTTTTATTCAATGGAGCAAGTGTATACTTCAACCAATATGCCCTTAGGCATGACTATACATAACATAGAAATAACACTTGGAAAGGGTGGACAATTGGCTAGAACGATAAGAGAAAATATAGTAATATTCACAAATTCGACAATGTTTGCACTATCATGTTATTTAAGCAATTATTTGAAGTCATTGACCCCAATTCTGCAATGTCATGGACATATTTAGTTGTGATTCCATCCTTCCTCTACCTTTCCCATATTGTATTTATGTTTTTCCTATGATTACCATAATTAAGGAAATATTTAGTGTTCTCATCATTTTTGGCCAATTATAAGGCCTTACTCTATAATCTCAAAGTGTTTCCTTTTATTTAAAAAACTCCATCCTTAGCTATCCCATATCCTTTAGCATATTTTTAACCTCTTAATCAAAGTTCCTTTATAGCCACTAGCATAGTTTTTTGCAATTTGTTCCACCACTAAACATAGAGCATCTCTCATTAATGTTCTTCAAGTATGCCATATTTGTCACAATAATTTAGTTATTTTAAGGTTTATTGTGAATTATAGGCTAGTAGACTCTCTTAGGGAAAAATAAAATTTAATTCTTTCAATGAAGACTAACTTCTTTAAAGTTATCATTCATCAGACATGGGTATTCATTCCACTTTTTAACCATGAGAGATGCTAGGAAAATTATGGGGATGAGATTGTTTTGGGGAATAATGACTTTATATTTGAATAAATGGATGCCTAGTTTCAACCCTAGGTTAAATAAGCTAACCATGCATTCAATGTGGGTTAAGCTACCCAGATTAGCCTTATAACTTTAGTTAAAGAATGCATTTAGAGCCATTGGTAAAATTATTGTAATATTTTTATAGATTGATGACCAAATTAAGGTGGATACATCTTGTATGGAGGCTCACAATTTAGTTGAGTCTAGCCTATATGAGGGCTTGGATAAGGCACTAGAAATAGAGATTGATAGTGGAAATTACCCTCAAGATTTGGATTACGTGGAGATACCCTTTAGGTGTTGAAGATTCCATTCTTATTGGCATATGACTAGTGAGTATCTTTTGATATTTACCAAGAGGAATTGTAAAGGAAATTACCAGGAGGTTGGGTAACGAATGTTTGCAAGGAGTCTTTTGGCGTTCATATTCTAGTAGGGAATGTTGAGTTGGGTAGGGGAAAAATCCCTAAGGAGCAAGTTGAGGATCATCAATATTTAGCCACAATGGGGGGAAAAGGGTTTAGAATCCACTTTTGGTGAAGGTGAGGTTATTGTTAGTATCACTTTATGTGTACCCTAAATGGACTTGCCTCTATAGAACATGGAGCATTTATGTTGGAGAAATGGAGCTTGGATTTAGATTTTGTTTCATTAAATATTCAATTAATTCCATCTACACCTCTTTCTATTCAAATAAGCTAGATAATTTAGGTATTAATTTATATTTAGAATTATGGTCTAACCTTGAAGATTATAAGGATACCCTTATTAATAGTCTCAAAAGTTTGAGAAAATTAGGGCTGGAAGTTTCTTAGACTACATGTGATTAAATATTTGGATAGACATCATTTAGGGGGAGGAGATATCTATCCTAGTAATTCTCTATGTGATTATGCTATCAAGGCTTTAGAAACACCTCTACCTGTAGATTTACGTGAGGAATACTATGCATTGGACCCTTATTTATATCTCCTAGAATCTAACAAAGGGAGTTGGCTAGGTTATTTACAAGGTTTTGAAGGAGGCCTAAGTAAAAACTGAAAGAAATAAGTTTCTCATATTGTTGGAAGCAAAAAATCCCATTTATTCATATTACATAGAATAATCCACATGAAAGGTGATATAAGAGAAACAACAAACCCTCATATCGACCCCCAAATAAAGGCAAGCCCTAGAAAATGTTACCCCCCTAATAATCATGTCTCTCAATATAAGAGGGTTGTGTAAGCCCTCTAAAAAAATTGTCTTGGGGAATTTGATTGAACTCCATAAACTAGATGCCATTTTGATACAAAAGGCCATGTGTTGAGGGTAAAAATATTCATTACTTACTTTTTAAAGTCTTCGAAGGATTAGGTTTTTTTGTTATTGACTCTATAGGTCAGTCTAGGGCATTGTTAACTAGATCGAGATCTAAATATCTAAGACTGATTAATTCAAAGTTTTTGTTCTCAAATTTTCGAACTAAACCTTTATTTAATGAAGCTTGGTAATGTTTTTTATACAATAAATGTTTACAAGCCCTATAAGGGTGGAATTAGTTTCTTGTATGAATTATGGGAGAAAAAAAATTCTTGTCGCAAATAACATATATTGCAGAGTGACCTCAAGATGATTATTAAGAGTGCTAAATCTTGGGGGTCTTTGCGAAGATCCCTTCCTAGATTTATTTTAAATGAATTTTAGGAAGTAGAATGAGTATATATTCAGCCCATTAAGTTGTCATCAATGTGGAGAAACTTGGGGACTAAGGATGATATGATCAACAAAGAACTCGATAGATTTTTTTGTCTCCAAATATGTAATGAGATCTAATTGAAGGATAAGGTATTGCGTTGAGATGAGCGCAAGTCTAATAACCTTCCAATTCTTCTCCAATTAGAAAGTGTCAATTGAGTGTACACATAAAGTGATACTAACAATAACCTCACCTTCACCAAAAGTGGATTCTAAACCATTTTCCCCCCATTGTAGCTAAATATTTAGGATCTCAACTTGATCCTTAGGGATTTTTCCACTACCCAACTCAAAATTCCATACCAGAATATGAATGCCAAAAGACTCCTTGCAAACATTCATTACCCAACCTCTTGTTAATTTCATTTACGGTTCCTCTTGGTAAATATCAAAAGATACTCACTAGCCATATGCCCATAAGAATGGAATCTTCAACACCTAAAGGGTATCTCCACGTAATCCAAATCTTGAGGGTAATTTCCACTATCAATATCTATTTATAGTGCCTTATCCAAGCCCTCATATAGGCTAGACTCAACTAAATTGTGAGCCTCCACACAAGATGTATCCACCTTAACTTGGTCGTCAATCTATAAAAATATTACAATAATTTTACCAATGGCTCTAAATGCATTCTTTAACTAAATTTACAAGGCTAATCTGGGTAGCTTAACCCACATTGAATGCATGGTTAGATTATTTAACCTAGGGTTGAAACTAGGCATCCATTTATTCAAAGAGAAAGTTATTATTCCCCAAAACGATCTCACCCCCATAATTTTCCTAGCATCTCTCATAATTAAAAAGTGTAATGACAACCCATGTCTGACCAATGGATTTTATCCTGACATATACCTTAATACTAGTGTCCAGACTCTCTCATACAACTTTGATAAATCATTTTTAGAGATGATCCTTCCCTAAAATCTCCCTATTAGTGATTTGATTGGCTTCTTAACCACATGTCTAATTGTATGGACTCCCCTAAAACTAGTTGAGGTTTCACATTTATGGGTTTAATGCATTTTCACTCTATTTTCGCCTCTCTAATCCTATAATTTAATTGTCACAAACCTTTTGTCTAATGCTCAAAGAGTCAACCCCCTCACATCTCTCTCTCTCTCTCTCTGTATTACAATATGCTACATCTACCATCAAGTCTTTTACCTAATTATAAACATAAATATTATCATTCATTTTCACAAGAGTTATGGAAAAAAACACAAAAAATTCTTTAAACCTAATGGACAATCCACACTAGTAGAAACTTCCTCTACTAGAGTCTGGGCCAAAATACCCTTTTCCCTTCCAATATTTTTGGTGATCTCATGCATTATTGGTGCCTATACTAGCTCATTACAATTCTTCAGAACCTTTGAGTCCAATTCACTTGTCCTTTTGCAATAAAAGCCTGATGATCATGTTAAACCTGAAATTTCCCACTAATAGGACTATCATTTTTCCTTGAAACCTTTGCCAATACTCTTCTCCTAAGGTTTTCAGAGTAATTTTAAATCCTAATCCATAACTTTTAGTTCCATAACCTTGCTTTGACACATAACTTCCTCCATTGAAGAAGACTTGCATACCTTCAATAGGGTTTGGTGAGTAGTCTACCTAGTCTTCATTCGACCTTATTTTCTCCATGACCCTAAATTTGGATGAATTTTCCTCCATCTACATCCTTTCGCCTGTTGAAATTCTAATGAAAGAGATAATTTTTTATCATGGTAATTACTTGTGACAGTTTATATATATATATACACACACACACACACACACACACACCTTTTTTTTTTTTTCTATTTAGTTTTTACTTCATTAATTAATTCATCAAGAAATTACACAAATACAATACACAGAAAGACAAGAGACACCAAAAATTAGGCTAGAGGCTAGGGAAAAACCCATAAGGGTGGGAAGCCGTCAATACTTTCCTTATAGATTCTTCATCAACAAGAGAAATCCAAGCCAAACTAACTAGGGTTCCAAGTTCCAAGTCAACCCTCCAAATTCTGTGATACTTTTGTTCGAAATATGATTAATCAATATACCTCTTCATGCCTGCCACATCCCAAAGATATAGGTGCCATTGAAAGTCTGATTCAATACAAGAAAGGTGCCACAAGTAATCAAATTAGTACAAAATATTACATCCATAGAAACTCACATCTCCATAAAGAGATATATCACATAAAATTCCATTATTCATAATAGAAAATCACATTATTTGTGTCACATAAACTTTGCATCACACAAAGAATTGTATGCTATAGAAGCCCACATTATAGAATATTTGCCTTTTTCATGCCTCATATTATGTGTCACAGACCCCAAATTTTCTTTCCACCGGAGACTCGAATTGATTGCCAAAATGTGGAGCATAGGTGCCAATATATAGTTTTTTCCACATGTGGAAAGACATGACTCTCAACAGGAAAGCTCACTTGTCATCCTGGAGGGCTGACTTGGGAACTTGGAGGGACAAATGATATTTAAAAAAATTCCAAATTTTCTTCTTTTCACAGGGTCACGAAGAACATGCCCTTTTGACTTTTCCTTTGACAAAAATAAAGCATGAAGAACAAGCTTGATAATAAAAATAAAAATATTAATTTTGTTTTTTGTTTTTACATGGAATACATATTGATACAAGCACAATATTTATGAAGACCAAACCTATACCCTTTTACCTAGGGAGGTATTCATAACAACTTATCAAGATATTCTCAAGTTGAACACTTCCATAATAAAGGATCCAAATTGATAAGAATCAATGATGATTTACATCATCATAGCCAACATTTTCAAAATACCAAGGCCTTGACAGGTATGCTCTATCTCTCCACTAGATCAAAGCACAATGTTGAGAGGCATAAATTTGGACACCACCACATCTCAAGGCACATATCCCACACAAGTGTTCCCAGGGTATGACCTCACAGGACCACTAAGTAAAAGTACGTCCTCTTGACCACTCTTTACCAAGTCAATTATCCAACTTAGGAAGTTAATCCTAGTCAACCACAATACATGACTCAAGAATGTATGTCCCTGATGCTTAACCTATCCACCATTCTCCCTACCAGTGTTCATGCACTAAGCTTACGACTGTTAGTCCTGGCCATAGTACATGACATAGGAAGAACATGGTGTCCACCCTCACTCCCTCTTAACCAGGGAGGATATATCCACAAGTCTAAGACTGTCTAAAAAATACTCATCCATTTTTCACGAAAAGGAACTTCATTAACACATCGAATATCTATTCTTGCATGGAGATCTGTTGTATCTTCTTGGATCCTATCTGCATCATACTCTCAAATCATAAATCACTTTTACCTTCTTAGTTCTCTGACAATATTCATGAAATTTTTATCAATACAAGACATCATAATTGAATCCAACATGCCATCAAATAGTCCATCAAACATTTTACTGAGCAAAAATTGTTTCACAACTAATTTTACCAACCACCACATATTCTACCTCTGAAATGCACAAAATTATGCTTCATATTCTTCTGGGAAACCATACTAGATCTCAATCATCAGTAGTAACCTCAAGTACCACATTGTGAGATCCTTTATGTCAAATTCTACTTCCAACTCCCTCTAAAGTAAATATTACTTCCTTTGGCTCATGAATCCTCCTTTCTCAAATTACGAGGTCCTCTTTAATAATGAGGCTTCTTAAAAATCTTGGAGTAACTCTTCTAACTAAAGAAAATGTCTTCACTTGATTTTCTCCCTCTTATTGGGAGAACCTTCAATGACCATTCTCTCTTTCTGCAATCAATTTCTTCCTACTTAGTGCTTTGCTACAACTTTCCATACCTTCATTTGCTTCCAATACTTAGGCAGTTCTTACAACTGATCTACAAACTTTATTAGAAGCCTATGAAAGAAAAAATATAATTGAGCAAAGTACAAATACAATAGCAAAAATAGTAAACAAGGAAATGAGATGTAAAGTACTTATCTTTTGAGAGTCAACTTCCTCTTAATATTGAACCTTTTCACTAATCTTGTTTATCAACATGATTCCATTTCAGTCATCTTCAAGAGATAAATATTCTTCTTTCAACAGAAGCGATTAGTTAGGGTCTATGGTTTTCTAATTCAAACCTTTGCAAGGGTTTACTTACCATAAATTCTTCAAGTTCCAAAGTTTTCAAGACCTGCTATTCTGTTAAAAGTTTCAATTTCTATAAGTACACAATTTTGTTAGCTGCAAACCCTAGAAATGCTATTGACAAGAATTCTATATATGATAAGGAGTTCATTTCATTACTTGGTCACAAAACCCTAGTCTTCACATGTAGGGATAGAATTTGAATGCTAACATATCAACGATCTCTAAAATATCTACATAGACCCTTTTATAATATTTCATTGTACTTAGGAGAGCATAAAATCGTTTATCTTATTCTACATATTAATCATGACCTAGAAAACTTAGCATTATAAGAAATATGATTGACATAGGTCATTAGTTGTGAAAGGAAAAAGAGTATACATTCCTCTTTCAACCTTACCTATCCAACCTTATGGAGACACGATCCTTTTATTTTTCTCTAATTGATATGTATCATATTCCTCCAATAGAGATACAAAAAGGAGGTGCAATATCTGCATAAAATTCATACTTTTTAAATCATTCATTTTAGAATTCATAGACATCTCGACTTCAATGATGTAATTCATCCTTTTTTATATCTCGATGTCATGGTTACTTCAAGTTTGTGTCATAGAGAAGATCTTGGTATAACTTATATTTTTACATATTACATATCTTCAAGTCTGGTATTATTAATAATTAAACTCCTTTTATAGAGAATTGTAGACCTATGCAATTTGTCCTTTTCATAGAATATACACAGAAATGCTTCAAATTTTGACGTATCAAACTTCGCACTGTTTTTGTCATGCCTCAGAAGTATACTACATACTGGTACATGTCTAGGAGATATACCACACACTTACAAATTGTGACCATATAGTTGTAAAACAATGCTTTCACCTTCACAGTACTAACGTTGGAATATTGTAAACCATAGTGCCATAGAAGATTCATATGCCTTTTGTAATAAAATGTATGAATGCCTCCACATAAGGTTTGAATAACTTTTTAGATATAGTTTTATATTTTATTTTTTATTTTATGAACATACTTCTTCACATAGGATGCCTCTGATATGTAGTGTTCAGATGTCATAGTAAGCTTCATATATAAATATATGCTATCATAGTGAGCTCAGGTAACATAGAGATATGATAGATATGCCAAAAATTTGATTTGGATGCCATGTTTCAGAGAGAACTAAGATGTATTTAAAACTTGTATCTTATAGGGATTATGAGAGAGTCTATTACAAAATATTTTGGTTTATTGGATCCATCTATATTTTCTTCCCAAATATATCATTAATAAGATCAACTCCATTATCTCAAATTTCATCTGGTTTAGATCAAAGGGAGATAACTGTAACACCCTCCTCCCATATCTACCCAAGTAACCAACCAACCGAGGTAAACATGTGACGAGAGGCTACTATGATCAAATTCAACCTCCTAGGTGACCTTAAGGAAGTGGAATCGACGAAAACAGATCATACATACCTTCCACATCAGCAACAAGACTCCCATGTGTTGAGAATTTGGTAGGGCAGTGATTAATACAAATTATCTTTTTGATAATTACTTGTGAGCTTACTTCTTTTACTTATGTCTTCTCTTATTAGATTATTATGTCTTTCATCAAGTCAATTACCAAAAACACAAGAGACACAGATTTAGGATTTTCAAGCGAGGGCCAAAACCTCTCCCTCTTGGAGAGGAAAACTCGCAAGGAATTATTCTTATAGACTTTCAATTGACAAGTACCATGACCATGACTCAGACCCTTGACCTATATATGCCTCCAAGACCTTGTCAATGCTTTCTTCTTGACTTACTTTTGATTGATCCTCTCTTTAGAACTACTCTGCACCAATACTAAGAAACTCAATTCTTAGTGAATTCCTTTAGTCCTCCTAGAAATTATTCAACACCCTGTAGTATATTATTCTAGTCTCAATCTTCTAGATATACTTTAGCACACTGTCTTATCCTCCTTTGCACTGATAAACACTTTCTTATTTAGATAAACTCAATCTCTATATAACAATCCATAACCTAGTTATTTATGCATTATGCAGTACTCTTGTTACAACTTCTATTTTTCACTTGCACTGAGCAACACCGGACCAGAGGGAAATTCTTGAACTCCTCTATATTCATAGGTAATGTATCACATAATTTTACTTCAGAATTATAGTGACCTATCTCGCATTTACTCTGGTAAGTGACTTCGCTTTATTCCCTATACTTCATATCTATAATCCGCACTATAATTACAAACTTGTTCTCCTTATCAAACATAATCCCTTCTTCACTTCAATATCTTCTTTGACACAACCTTAATTCGTTCTTCACATAGTCACATATAACCGAATACCTTCCTGTACCTTGTTCCCAAATTTCAGACTCAACCATTTCTAACTTCTGTTCTTTCTACTTAGTATATATAGGGGTATATATAGTTTCCCCTGTATATTAATAAGCCGACCTGTCATATTGATATATGGCCGACTTGATCACTATTTGATAGGCCGAAATGAAGACTGTCTAGAGGATAATTTCAACACTGATATGAGGCATCATTATGAGCTTATGTCACAAGGTATTGGGGCATATTAGATTGAATTGAGTCTTCATATACATGACTCTTTAAATAGTACATTTATGACCATAAGACAAATCCCTAAAGGATATCAAGAAGAAGTACTTTGACCTATAATAAATCCTTTCTCATGAAACCCATGAAGAAAGCATACCAAAAATATATATTATTATCTTTGTCTTCTTCATTACATAAATACATAATTACATAGTCAATATGAAGAACGATCCTAGTTACAGTTTCCAACACTCCCTCTTAACTAGGGAGGTATTCATACATGTACATGGTCACTTTCAAACTAAAGACTCATAAGAAGAATCGGATTGGTAATCACATATGTATAGCATCATATCAACCAACATTGTCCTATTGCAAGGCCTTGACTAACAAACCCATCTCTCAACGAGACAATGGGCTACAATGCTGGTGAGACACATGACTTATAGACACCATAGCCACTGTCTCTCCAAGGTACATACTCCACCCGGGTGTATGAACTTCTTGGACTATTATTCTCTTGGGTAGTCAGCCCTCAAAGAATATCAGTCCATGACTACTCTTATTTTGAATGCCAGACCACATTCTCAAAGAGTATTAAATTCCAGATGATTACCCAATCCTCTATTATGTCTTCCCAAGTGAAAACCAAAATGATGTGTCTATCTCTCCCTCTCAGCCAAGGAGGATCTATTCCACTAGGGAATGTACTCATTCCTGTATAAGGAATGTACCTAAGCTCATTCTTAGGAATTATCCATTTTCTTCCAATTAAGAAACTTATCACCAGGTTCCCACTAAATCAGGGGCTTGTAGCAACAATGGTGAGACACCCAACTGATCATGAAGAATTCCTACCCTCGATGTAATGGATTTTGATATTGAGGAATCTTCCACCTTAGCTCCATAGGACACATATCATCCATCAATTTCATTCATGAGTCATGTCATATACCAAAAAGTGATTCATCAGACTTTCTCACCTGGTCCACCTTTATGCCATGTTGATTTACTTTCGAATCATCTTCAAGGATCTTACATCATTTCAAATGATTAGCAACCCATCCTGATAAACATATACATATGAACTTTTAAATAAAAAGTTACCTCAGTGATGATCTTTCACCCTGACATCTTCCTGTAGGCATCGTCATCCTCTATTCAGATTGACACATCTCCTAATGATATGTCTTGTCAAGGGTCTTCTTCTTTACCAGACTTCTATTAGAGTCTACATATCCTCCCAAGATATATTCTATTCACATCTTCTTGGCTTCCAGATGATAATTTCCTCTTGACATGGTTTCACTTCATGATCTCTTCCTTTCTGCACATCTTCATTCCCAGGAACTTCCAATTTCCAGTTCCTTGTTCATATACAACCACCTTATTTTCCATATGAGGATATATTATGTTGATTTCATCTATCTGTGCACTGTGAGAGATCATAATTCTAAATTTCATTTCCTGAAACCATATGACATGACTACATAGCATCTAATGTTAGTATAGAAATATATATATACCTCATACCTTTTTCCTTTGATTCATCATGTAGCAATTTTATTAGAATGAGGAACTTCATTCCATTGTCTTGCTTCATCAATATGTCATCACATCCTAATCCCAGAATTCTGTAGCATTGAATTATTTGATGAAAAAATTATGCTTTATTTCTAACCAGTGAATTCATAGAAAATTCCATTAGAAACTGTCAGCACCTGTTTCCGTGATGACCCTTGATCTTGATGATTGTCTTCCATCAATATTGAGTTTTTTTCCTGGAGCTATTTCACCAAGAGCTCCTACCATGCTTCTATCATGATGCTATTAACATACATTTCTTTCTATCATATTAAACAACATAAATAACTTAAAGAAAAATATGATCTCAATCATAATAAAGATCCATCGCTTCTTCTTTCTTAGATTTATTTTTATCAGGTTCTTCCCTCATATCTGTGACATGGGCTTCTTCCTTTTTCCTCTTGTCCTTTCCAGATGTAGGAAAATATCTTTTATAATGCCCAATTTCATTACATCCAAAGCTCGTACTTTTTCCATATTTCTTCTTTTATTCTAAGGACCAAATTTTCTGAATCTTCCTTTCTTCCTGGATATGGCTGCAAAGGCTTGATTCCCTTCACTTGATCATGTATCAATTTTGGCTTTCAATCTTGTTTCCTCTATTTTACATAGAGAACATAAGTCATGGAATGGTATTTCTTCTTTCTTCTCGTATAAAATTAAAGTGAAGTTTACCCATTCTTCTAGTAGAGCATTCAACACCACTGTAGTCATCTCAGTGTCAGACATTACTTCTCCCAGGTCCTACAGTTGATCTCTTATTTCATAAATCCTCATAAAGGATGAAGTGATTCCTTCTTCTCTTGACAATTTAATTTTGTATAGTTCTTTTCTCAGAGAGATTTATTCTCCTGCATTACTCACAGAGAATAGATCCACCGGTTTCTCATATATTTCTTTTGCAGACTTTAGTTTTGATACATAGGGAATGAGTGAGTCCTTAATAGATTCTATGAGAATCCTCTGGGCTATGATTTCTCCCTTCATGTACTTGGCATGAGCTAGAGCATCTTCTTTTTGGGGTTGAATTGTATATCCTTCGATGTAGTCCATAACTTCGTCTTCAATTAAATTCCAATCTCTCCTCTTCTTCCATGCAATAAAATTTGATGACTCAACTAGCTTGTTGCTTTCTTTACAATAAGTCATCTTGACAGATTTAAGTAAGGTCATAGATAATTACTAGAGTAGAGTGGCTTGAAGCTTCCTTGATAATGATGAAGATGAAGTCAAGAGCTACTTTGAAGATTGAAATATCCAATGTAGGTGTTCTTGGATCCTTAATGATAGAGGATATCTTCAAAATATGATGTCCTCTTCTAACAGTGTATTGAATGTAAGTATTTGATGGCAAGATTATTTTCTTGAATGAGTTGATCCTTTGAATGAGATAGAATATATTTATTGAAATATCTTGAGAGTTTTGACTTTTCAACCCAAAATTTGATCTTCGCTTACTGGAGTGTCCTCTTTGTCAAGTAGCCATTGTGTTCAACACCTTAGCTCTGATACCATGTTGAGATTTTGATAGGGCAATGATTAATACAAATTCTCTTCTTGATAATTACTTGTGAGCTTAATTATTTTACTTATGTCTTCTCTTCTTAGATTATTATGTCTTTCATCAAGTCAACTACCAAAAACACAAGAGACACAAATTTAGGCTTTTCAAGCTAGGGCCAAAATCTCTCCCTCTTAGAGAGGAAAACCTGCAATGAATTCTTCTTATAGACTTTCAATTGACAAGTACCATGAACATGAATCAAAACCTTGACCTCTATATGAATCCAAGACCTTTTCACTGCTTTCTTCTTGACTTCCTTTTGATTGATCCTCTCTTCAGCACTGATTTGCACCAATACTAAGAAACTCGGTTCTTAGCGAATTCCTTTAGTTCTCCTAGAAATTATTCAACACCCTGTAGTATCTTCTAGTCTCAATCTTCTAGATATAATTTAGCACACTATCTTATATTCCTTTATGCACTGATCAATACTTGCCTATATAGAGAGACTCAGTCTCTATATAATAATCCATAACTTAGTTATTTATGCATTCTGTAGTACTGCTGTTACAGCTTCTATTTTTCACTTGCACCAAGCAACACCAGACCAGAGAACAATTTTCAAACTCCTCTGTGTTCACAGGTAATGTATCACATAATTTTACTTCAAAATTATAGTGACCTATCTCGCATTTACTCCAGTAAGTGACTTCGATTTATTCCCTGTACTTCATATCTGTGATCCGCACTATAATTAAAGACCTTTTCTCCTTATCAAACGTAATCCCTTCTTCGCTTTAATATATTCTTTGACACAACCTTAATTCGTTCTTTACACAGTCACATATAACCGAACGCCTTCCTGTATCTTATCTGCAAATTTCAAACTCAACCGTTTCTAACTTATGTTCTTTCTACGCAGTATATATAGGGGTATATGTAGTTGCCCCGGTATATTAATAAGCCAACCTGTCATATTGATATAGGGCCAACTTGATCACTATTTTATAGGCCGACATGAAGGATGTCTAGAGGAGAATTTCAACACTGATATGAGGCATCATTTTGAGATTATGTCATAAGGTCTTCAGGCATCTTAGATTGACTTGACTCTTCATATACATGACTCTTTAAATAGTACATTTATGACCAGAAGAAAAATCCCTAAAGGACATCAAGAAGAAGTCCTTTGACCTATAATAAATCCTTGCTCATGAAACCCATGAAGCAAGCATAAAAAAATATATATATTATTATCTTTGTCTTCTTCAATACATAAATACATAATTACATAATCAATATGAAGACCGATCCTAGTTACACTTTCCAACACCAAAAACCATCCCAACCACTCAGGTAACTAGCCCCTAGGTTCCATTGATATTTTATGAAGAAAATCCCCCGGATGCTCCCACAAGCCTACATGCCTGCAACTGGGAGGTTCTGGATGCACCCACAAGCCTGCATGCCTGCGTCCAGGGACTATTTCCAGCAGATATGTTCTAGATTCCATGAGATTTAAGGAACTTTTCAATCCCAAAATTCCAACCCCAAAAATTTATGTAACTTGTAGAATCCATTAAACACATGATGAAAAGACTAATACACCAAAAAATAACTCCAGGACTAGGCATGAACATCCCCAACTGGGATTGACATTCTGTCAAACACTTGGCATGAATGGAATCTATGGGTTTAAATAATAAATCTGAGCATAGGGGTCTCATACTTATCTGAGAATCATTAAGAACCATTGTGGCTACATCACATTAACTGCATTATAGTATTTTTAATTATAAATCTTCTGGGAAATCACATAAGATATTTTGGAACCGACGCGTTTCGAACTATCAACTATAGTTCATCATCAGGATAATGAAGATTGGCTGATCTGACACACAAATTTAAACCATGAAGCGAGAAGCAATGGTCAAAACCCCAAAGAGTTAAAAATGGTCGAAAATTATAAAATAATCCAAAAATATAACTAGCCCCTCCTTATAATTAAAAACGGTCAAAAATAAAACTAAAAATAAAACCATAAAAAGACATAATTACCTATTCATATAAAATCAACAGTAAAAACCAAATTAACTCCCCCACAGAAACAAGATAAACAGGTTATTAAGTGATGAAAAAAATAAAAAATAATAATAATAATATTCAAGTCAAAGTCATAAATTATAAATAAATAAAATAATAAAATAAATAAATAAATAAATAAATAAATAAATACATGAAAGAATTAAAATTAGAAAAAAAAATTAAAATATAACAAAAATAAAAATAAAAATAAATTATTTATATTTTATTTTAATAAATAAATAAATAAACCAATAAAATACAAAAATAAAATAAATAAGATAACAAAATAATAATAAAAAGACTAAATCATAACAACAAAAATAAAACTAAAAATATAAAAGAACCAAATAAAAGAATTCAAGTCAAAGTCAAAAACTAAAACTAAAATTTTTTAATTTTAATTTTAATTTTAATTAATTAATTAATTAATTTAATTTAATTAATTTATTATTATTATTATTATTTTTAAATAAATAAAATAATAAAATGAAATCAATAAATAAAATAAATAATTAAATAAATACATGAAACCATAAAAACATTTTTAAAAATTAAATTAAAATAAATAAAATATAAATATAAAAATAAAATAAATTATTTGTATAAAAAAAATAAAAAATTAATAATAATAATAATAATAATAATAAAACATAAAAACACAAAGAAAAATGACTCCTACAGGGAATGAAGAGAAGGAATCCAACAACTGCTAACTTTCCATCCATCATCCCTGTTCAACGTGCGGGACCTCTTCTCAATCTCAATCGCCTCCCTAAATTTCCGGTGATGGAAATGGTCAACTCTAGCAAGGATTCTAGCATCCTCTATACAAATGTGATGCTTCGTCTTTTCTGCATGCTCAGCTAACGCAGAGGACTTGGTTCTACCATGCCTAATATCCGCAGCATGCTCATGGAACCTTTTATTAATCGACCGACCAATTTCACCAATGTATGGAGTCCCGCAAGAGCAAGGGATCAAACAAACACCTTTCACGCTTTTTGGGTCCAACTGGTCTTTAACTGATTTAAGGGAGCCCCGAATGGTGTTTAAAGGTATAAAAGAAGAAGAGATTTTATGCTTCCTTAAAATCCGAGCAATCTTGTCAGTAGTACCTTGAATAAAAGGTAAGTGAACTTTACCAAAAACGTCAATATTAATCTTATGCATTCTCGGACCTTTGCTCGCATTCATGAAAGCCTTCAAACCCTGACTTCTACTATAACTTTTTTCTTCGAAGACTTTAAGGAGATGGGCTTTCTCTTCATCTAAATGATCATTATTCGAAATTCTAAGAGCTTTTGTAGCTAAAGTATTCAAAACTCCAAATTTCCGAGCAGGAAAATGATGAGAACCAGAATGCAGATACTGCTCCGTGTGCGTCTTTTTCCGAAAAACACGGTGCGAGAAAGAGCCATTATTATTTCTAGAGATGAGAACATCTAGGAAAGGAAGGTTCCCATCAGTTTCTGTTTCCATCGTGAACTTGATAGAGTCAGATTGACTATTCAAGTGCTGATGGAAAGCCTCTAATTCAAGACGACCATGAGACCAATTGATGAAAGTGTCATCAACAAACCGCTTCCATACCTTCGGTTTTAAAGGAGCAATCGCCAAAGCTCTAGATTCAAAATCTTCCATAAAAAGGTTGGCTACCACCGGCGAGAGCGGGGAACCCATGGCTACACCACAGGTTTGCTCATAAAATTCTCCTTCAAAACTAAAAAAGGTAGAAGTGAGGCAAATTTCCACCAAATTAGCAGTATCAGGATCAGTGATACGCCTAATAACCCCTACTGCCTCCATGATGGGAATGTTTTTATAGAGAGAAACAACATCAAAACTAACCATAGAGTCATTAGGTTCACAAACCCAGCCTTTAAACTCATGAACAAAAGAAGCAGAATCTTTCACGAAAGAATCTGTCCGACCTACAAGAGGCTTTAGCTTACGGGCCAAATACTTAGCTAGGAGATAGGTGGGCCCCCCAATAGTATTAACAATGGGTCTAAGAGGAACACCATCCTTATGAATCTTAGGGAGCCCATAAATTCTAGGGGTGACAAGATTGCTTTCAATGAGCTTCGAGCTCATAGAACCCACTGTGCAACTAGACTTAATAGCATTGGCCACCATCTTTGAGACTTTATTAATAGGGTTCTTAGAGAGCTTCTTATAACTCCCACTATTACAAATATGGTCAAGCATCTTTGCTCTATAATCCTCCTTATTTAGGATTACGATAGCACCACCCTTATCAACCTTGAGGACAACAATATCAGGGTTTTGATTAAGGGTCTTAAGAGCCAAAAATTCCGATTTGCTAATATTACTCCTCGGAGGTTTAGCTTTCCTAAGAGCCACGACGCAATCTTGCCTAATGACATCTTGCACGTTTTCAGATAAATCTTTAATACTGTATTCAATACTACAAATAATATCATCACGAGGAATCTTCCTAGGAGCTAGAGCAAAATTCAGACCCTTACTTAATAAAGAGAAAACAGAAGAATCAAAAGAGAACCTAGAGAGATTAATAACTTTATTATTATTATTACTACTAATGTTATTGTTATTAGTATTATTTTTATTAAAGCTATTATTGCTCTGGTTAATATTATTATTATAACCATAATTATTATTACTATTATTATTATTATTATTATTATTATAATTATTAAAATCACTATTGTTAATATTACTATTACAAATATTATTAACATTACGAATATTATTATTAATAATATTATTATCTTTAATATTATAAAGTTATTATTGTTACAATCATGTTTATAATTATTATTATTAATATAATTATCAAATGTAATATCCTTATCATCAAAATTTTTGTTTCTAATTTTAATTCTTTCATGTATTTATTTATTTATTTTATTTTATTATTTTATTTATTTATAATTTATGACTTTGACTTGAATATTATTATTATTATTTTTTTTATTTTTTTTTTTCATCACTTAATAAGCTGTTTATCTTGTTTATGTGGGGGAGTTAATTTAGTTTTTACTGTTGATTTTATATGAATAGGTAATTATGTCTTTTTATGGTTTTATTTTTGGTTTTATTTTTGACCTTTTTTAATTATAAGGAGGGGTTAGTTATATTTTTTGGATTATTTTATAATTTTCGACCGTTTTTAACTCTTTGGGGTTTTGACCGTTGCTTCTCACTTCATGGTTTAAATTTGTGTGTCAGATCAGCCAATCTTCATTATCCTGATGATGAACTACAGTTTATAGTTCGAAACGCATCGGTTCCAAAATATCTTATGTGATTTCCCGTAAGATTTATAATTAAAATGTTATGGATCACAGAAGCTTGCACTCTCAAATTCTATCCCTACACGGAAGGGTTATTGATGATAAAGTTCGATTATTCGAACGTACGCGGCTCAAGGTTTCTAAGAGATTAGCTGATCTTTCGTTTTTGAAGCGTTGTAGAGATGCTTGTGTCATTCCCTCTTTTGCTATAATTAAGCATCGTCTTAATTCTTATAAAAATCTTCTTATTTTTGAAAAGGCTAGTTTGGCGCTTCTTCGTTTTGAGATCCATGGTGTGAGAAGAGATCTGGATTTTCTTTCCAGAAGACTTCTTTCTCTCCACCTGGAATTGTCTTTAGTTATTGCAGGTTCGCTTTGGTTGGAGATTGATGCTGTTTCTGCATTAAAAGCGGAGCGTCTGGAGGAAGCTGCTAAAAAGAAGCATTTAAAGAAATTTGAAAATTCCCGTCGTAATATAGAGCGTGTGATTTTGGAAGCCGGTCATGCTTCCGGTTGGCGGAGTAGAGTTAACCATAGGCAAATCTCTGCTTTAAAGGGTTTGATTGGTTCACAGCGTAAGGCGAATGATTTTTTGGAGTATGGAGGGGTTGCTTCTCATCCCCGTTCTGAAGTTGGAATGCGTGGTGATAAATTCAAGTTGTCAAACAATGAGGTTGGGAATCTCTGGGATAGCTCAACCCCCACGCTCAACACTGTTGATAACCGTGCTATAATTACTAACAATCAAAATCTTGTTAAGGATTCGGTCCATACGATTGATTGCAGCATTGATTCCTCAAGCCTTGAACTCGACAGGTTAGCTGAATTATCGAACACCTTGACCTGCGTTTCCTCTGCTGTTGAAAACACAGTCACTGGTCCTGTGCAAGTAGAAGCATCGGCTGGAAGCAATGCTGCTGGCCTGGTGCAGTCTGAGGAATCGTTGGGTTCGAATGATTGTAGTAATTCATCATTAGACTCGGTAGTGGGTTCTTTAAACCCCTTGACTTGCGTCTCCTCTGCTGTTGAAAACGCCATTGCTGGCCTTGCGCAAGTAGAAGCATTGGATGGAAGCAATGCTGCTGGCCTGGTGCAGTCTGAGGAATCGATGGGTTTGAATGATTGCAGTAATTCATCATTAGACTCGGTGATGGGTTCTTTAAACACCTTGACATGCGTCTCCTCTGCTGTTGAAAACGCCGTTGCTGGCCCTGCGCAAGTAGAAGCATCAGCTGGAAGCAATGCTGCTGGCCTAGTTTAGTCTGAGGAATCGATGGGTTCGAATGATTGCAATAATTCATCATTAGAGTCAAACCCCTCTTTCTGCGTTTCCGTGGTAGATTGGGTGAATGAAGACTCCGTTAACGCTTTCGATTTTCATATGGATCCATCGTTATCTCAGAAGGACGCAGGTATAAATGTAAATAACGTTGGTAGTGGTAACTTTTTTAATAGTTTTAATTTAAGTATTAACAATTATAATAATATTAACAGCATTAATAATGACAATATTAATAATAATATTAATTTTGATGATAAGGATATTACATTTGATAATTATATTAATAATAATAATTATAAACATGATTGTAACAATAATAACTTTATTAATATTAAAGATAATAATATTATTAATAATAATATTCGTAATGTTAATAATATTTGTAATAGTAATATGAACAATAGTGATTTTAATAATAATAATAATAATAGTAATAATAATTATGGTTATAATAATAATATTAACCGGAGCAATAATAGCTTTAATAAAAATAATAGTAATAACAATAACATTAGTAGTAATAATAATAATAATAAAGTTATTAATCTCTCTAGGTTCTCTTTTGATTCTTCTGTTTTCTCTTTATTAAGTAAGGGTCTGAATTTTTCTCTAGCTCCTAGGAAGATTCCTCGTGATGATATTATTTGTAGTATTGAATACGGTATTAAAGATTTATCTGAAAACGTGCAAGATGTCATTAGGCAAGATTGCGCCGTGGCTCTTAGGAAAGCTAAACCTCCGAGGAGTAATATTAGCAAATCGGAATTTTGGGCTCTTAAGACCCTTAATCAAAACCCTGATATTGCTGTCCTCAAGGCTGATAAGGGTGGTGCTATCGTAATCCTAAATAAGGAGGATTATAGAGAAAATATGCTTGACCATCTTTGTAATAGTGGGAGTTATAAGAAGCTCTCTAAGAACCTTATTAATAAAGTCTCAAAGATGGTGGCCAATGCTATTAAGTCTAGTTGCACAGTGAGTTCTATGAGCTCGAAGCTCATTGAAAGCAATCCTGTCACCCGTAGAATTTATGGGCTCCCTAAGATTCATAAGGATGGTGTTCCTCTTAGACCCATTGTTAATACTATTGGGGGGCCCACCTATCTCCTAGCTAAGTATTTGGCCCGCAAGCTAAAGCCTCTTGTAGGTAGGACAAATTCTTTCGGGAAAGATTCTGCTTCTTTTGTTCATGAGTTAAAAGGTTGGGTTTGCGAACCTAATGACTCTATGGTTAGTTTTGATGTTGTTTCTCTCTATACAAACATTCCCATCATGGAGGTAGTAGGGGTTATCAGGCGTATCACTGATCCTGATACTGCTAATTTGGTGGAAATTTGCCTCACTTCTACCTTTTTTAGTTTTGAAGGAGAATTTTATGAGCAAACCTGTGGTGTAGCCATGGGTTCCCCGCTCTCGCCAGTGGTAGCCACCCTTTTTATGGAAGATTTTGAATCTAGAGCTTTGGCGACTGCTCCTTTAAAACCGAAGGTATGGAAGCGGTTTGTTGATGACACTTTCATCAATTGGTCTCATGGTCGTCTTGAATTAGAGGCTTTCCATCATCACTTGAATAGTCAATCTGAGTCTATCAAGTTCACGATGGAAACATAAACTGATGGGAACCTTCCTTTCCTGGATGTTCTCATCTCTAGAAATAATAATGGCTCTTTCTCGCACCGTGTTTTTCGGAAAAAGACGCACACGGAGCAGTGTCTGCATTCTGGTTCTCATCATTTTCCTGCTCAAAAATTTGGAGTTTTGAATACTTTAGCTACCAGAGCTCTTAGAATTTCGGATAATGATCGTTTAGATGAAGAGAAAGCCCATCTCCTTAAAGTCTTCGAAGAAAACAGTTATAGTAGAAGTCAGGGTTTGAAGGCTTTCATGAATGCGAGCAAAGGTCCTAGAATGAATAAGATTAATATTGACGTTGTTGGTAAAGTTCACTTACCTTTTAATCAAGGTACTACTGACAAGATTGCTCGGATTTTAAGGAAGCATAAGATCTCTTCTTCTTTTAAACCTTTAAACACCATTCGGGGCTCCCTTAAATCGGTTAAAGACCAGTTGGACCCAAAAAGCGTGAAAGGTGTTTACTTGATCCCTTGCTCTTGCGGGACTCCCTACATTGGTGAAACTGGTCGGTCGATTAATAAAAGGTTCCAGGAGCATGCTGCGGATATTAGGCATGGTAGAACCAAGTCCTCTGCGTTAGCTGAGCATGCAGAAAAGATGAAGCATCACATTTGTATAGAGGACACTAGAATCCTTGCTAGAGTTGACCATTTCCATCACCGGAAATTTAGGGAGGCGATTGAGATTGAGAAGAGGTCTCACACGTTGAACAGGGATGATGGATGGAAAGTTAGCAGTTGTTGGATTCCTTCTCTTCATTCCTTGCAGGAGTCATTTTTCTTTGTGTTTTTATGTTTTATTATATATATATATATATATATATATATATATATATATATATATATATATTTATTTATTTATTTTTATTTTTATTTTTTTTAATTTCAATACAAATAATTTATTTTATTTTTATATTTATATTTTATTTTATTTTAATTTAATTTTTAAAAATGTTTTTATTGTTTCATGTATTTATTTAATTATTTGTTTTATTTATTGATTTCATTTTATTATTTTATTTATTTTAAAAAAATAAATAAATAAAATAAAATAAAATAAATAAATTAAAATTAAAATTAAAATTAAAAAAATTTAGTTTTAGTTTTTGACTTTGACTTGAATTCTTTTATTTGGTCATTTTATATTTATATTTATATTTTTATTGTTATGATTTAGTCTTTTTATTATTATTTTTTTATCTTATTTATTTTATTTTTGTATTTTATTGGTTTATTTATTAAAATAAAATATAAATAATTTATTTTTATTTTTATTTTTGTTATATTTTTATTTTTGTTTCTAATTTTAATTCTTTCATGTATTTATTTATTGATTTTATTTTATTTATTTATAATTTATGACTTTGACTTGAATATTATTATTATTAGTTTTTATTTTTTACTTTTTTTTTCATCACTTAATAACCTGTTTATCTTGTTTCTGTGGGGGAGTTAATTTAGTTTTTACTGTTGATTTTATATGAATAGGTAATTATGTCTTTTTATGGTTTTATTTTTAGTTTTATTTTTGACCGTTTTTAATTATAAGGAGGGGTTAGTTATATTTTTGGATTATTTTATAATTTTTGACCGTTTTTAACTCTTTGGGGTTTTGACCGTTGCTTCTCACTTCATGGTTTAAATTTGTGTGTCAGATCAGCCAATCTTCATTATCCTGATGATGAACTACAGTTGATAGTTTGAAATGCGTCGGTTCCAAAATATCTTATGTGATTTCCCGGAAGATTTATAATTAAAATGTTATGGATCACAGAAGCTTGCACTCTCAAATGCATTATAGTCTATTTAGGCATAGATACATTTTTCATCCAGTTATGAATCAAAACATGATGAGAGCCAAACTTCATCACCATCATAAAACTCAGTCATAACTAGCATATAAGCAACATAAATGACAATCACATAACAACCATATAGCTGTAATCTTTGTTTCTTCTCCTGAATCTGAGCCTAAGTCATGTTCAATAATAGCAATAGTTTTCTCCTTTTCTTTGGCTTCAACTCTAGATGAAGTTGCCAACAGTGGTCTTCATCATGGCCATTCTTCAAACAATGTTTACACGTGAGTTTCTCTTTCTCTCTTTTGATAGAGCTATTTTTCTTTCCTCTTCCATAAAACTTGCCCTTTCCTTTACCCTCACTATCACTTTTCTCATCTATGTCCTGTTTCCCTCTTGATTCTAAATGTGTGACTTTAACACAAACCTCATCTATGGTTGTGGGATTGAACATGAGAATAGTGTGCCTAAGGTAACTGTGGGAATCCCCAATATAATTTAACAAAGTTTCTTGAGAATATAAATTAATACCCAAAATAAGAGCTCTTCCCCTAAATTCATGAGTATAATCTTGCACACTTTTCCCTTTCAACTGTCTAAAATTTTGCTAGTCCATAATGGCCTTTTGAATGTAAGATAATGGATATAATTTCCTTTTAATGGCATCAATAAAACTTGACCAAGACATAGAGATCTTACCCAAGTTTTTAATATCTTCTTAAGTCCTTGCTTCCCACCATACAAGTGCAGATCCTTCCATCCTCGAGGAAGCCAATTGAATCTTTATGTCATCTGCATGAAGGTTATGAATTATACAATACACCTGCAATTGATGTATCCAATTATCCAACCTATTTGCATTTACCTCGCCATTATACATTGGAAGCTCAAATTTGACATCAAGTTTGAGTAAGGGAGTTTTTCCTTTTGTGGTTTTTAAATGAGCATGGGTGGTTTTTGTTACGGAAGTGGAATATGATGCTAATGGTGAAGACGATAATGATGATGAATATGGTGGAGATGGAGGTTGGTTTCCTCTAATACACTTTGAATCCTTTTCTTCATCCTTCTTATCATTTGAAGTTCCTTCTCCATGTGGAGGCTTAGAACCTTCTCCTACCATCCCAACAGTAAATGCATCAAACATAATTTTAACCATATTCTTTATGTCATTGAAGTCTTTCTTGACATCATCCTCTTCTGAATGACTTTCAGTTTCTCCAACACTTGACATGATGGCTATGAATTCAACTTCAGTTTCTGGTGCAACTCGTACCTCTTCAATCTCAGCTTCTTGATATAAAAATTGAGGTGCTTCAAGTGCAGATGTGAGTGGAACTTTGGGTGGATATGGTACCCTTGTGGCTCTCCTTCTTCTGGTCCTAATCTCAGGACTTGCAACCAATATTTTCCCTTCTTGTCTCTGCAACTTTAACCTTGTAAGCATCACAAATTTGCAACCATTAAAACCCTACTTGAAAAAAACTCAAGAAAATATCAAACAACCACCTTAGCAACCTTTGCTCTGATACCAACTTTATCTAAATTTGAATGTTAGTTTTGCTGTGCTAATTTCATCTTCAGATTTTAAATTAATTTGTTGATCTTATGCTTTATGTGCATAGGTTTCCTTGTAGTTTATGAGTGTCAAACAAGTAAATGAACTGATTTTTTAAAGTTAAATTCAAGAGCATAAAGCATGAAAAACAAATGCTAAACAAAAACAACAACAAGTATAGAAAACAATCACAACTGATCTATTAACACAGTGTTTTGATGAAGGAATTCACCCCTCCTGAGCTACATCTCCTTGGTCCAGCTTCCATGGATTGGGCCTTTGTATTAGCTCAAATGTGAATACAATTATGTTTACATTCACCCACAACTCTTAACACCTACTTCAATAAGTCCAAAATGTCCAAATCATTTAGAAATGACTCTTCTTGCACTCAATTTGGTCGAATTTTGCCAAAGATATGGAAATTTTTTTTTTCCCTAGTAAACTGCCTCCAAAACTAGAGAAGACCCCAGTTAGCCCCACCAATTATGGAGGTCCGCCAAATTTGGGGTGACCACCGAATATGATGCTAACTTAACTCTGAGTTTAATTAATATAATCACGGATTAAATTCACGTTTAGTGGAAGCACATAGATGAGGTTATGTGGTAAAACATATGGGGAGGGGCTGGCCCCCTCATTTCCGCCGTCAGAGTAACTGTTACAAGTCATATAAAAATTAGCGGCTATACATATTAAGAACCACGCTGTGGCCTATTGGTAATCCACAACACTCACTTGGGGGAGGCCCTGGGGTCGAGCCCCGACCTCTGCCCGAACTCTGTATAACGTTTTTCCAATGTAGTTTTAACCCAAAGTCTTCGAACTTTGGTTTAATATTAATATGCGCCAATATGTATGTATATATGTATATATATATATATACATATATATATATATATATACATATATATATATATATATATATATATATATACACACACACACACACACACACACACATATATATATATTCAACCCCATGTAATATGTAGACTTAATATTTGATTCGGACTTTGGAAAAATCATATCAATTTGGCCATATGTTAAAATGAAATTCGAATTTCGGACTTTGGATAGGTTCCACCAGAGGGGTCACGTGGCGGCCCTTGGATGCACCATATGGTAGCCTATGGTTAAGCTGTCCACAACCATAATATGAAAAAAAAATCGAATTCAACCTTAGGAGCAACATATAAAAAAAATTTCACCTTCAAATGAAACCGACGAATCCTATAATGACACTTATCACAGTGTCATTGGAAGAAACTGAAGAATATTCCCAGAATATTTTTAAATTTGTTGACTGGGCAGCCATGTCACCACCCTGTCACTTCGGCAATTTTTTAGGTGTTTAGGAAAATGAACAACATGCTCTATCTTCTTCATCTAGACTCCATTTTCGATGAAACGAATTGTGCTTGATTCCTGGCGACGATATCTTCGATGTCGTTCAGTTTCCATTCAATTTCGAGCACTTTAATTTTTGAGCTTTTACACTGAGCACG
Organism: Pinus albicaulis; assembly: GCA_034641835.2. NCBI lineage: Eukaryota > Viridiplantae > Streptophyta > Pinopsida > Pinales > Pinaceae > Pinus > Pinus albicaulis. The sequence goes on along the minus strand of CM076584.1, from coordinate 574,220,916 downwards.
TGATCACCTCTCTTGGTATCACAAATCTCAATTGACCTACCTTCATAATATAAACAAATCACTTTCTTTTCGAAACAATCTACTAAAGCTCGATGAGCTTTTAGCCAGTCCATTTGATGATTACATCACATGTCCATAACATAGTGGTGTATGCTTTCAACTTAGTTGTGAACACATCAAGGTTTACCCAACATTCCTTAACACTAGGTCCTACTGCTTGTTTTACCCCAGGAACCATTTCAACTTGTTTAAATTCACAGTGCTCATAGGTTGCCAACCTAGGTTTTTCTAATGAAAATGTTGAAATGAAACTATTTTTAGAAACAAAATCAAACAAAATTTTAAAATTTACATGATTTTATCATACCTAAGGTTTCTACCATAGTGGATCCATGTTCATCTTGGTGGTTATGAACCACTTCATAATCTGATGGCGGCTTCCTGCTCCTTCCATCAATGCTTTTCCTTCTCTATGGGTGTTACCAAGTTGTAACTAAAGGAAATTACGCTAGTAGTGAGGTCCCCTGCATCCCAAACAAGTGTTGTGTGGTAGACTCCTAATAGAATTTTTTGGGGCCCTCTGCAATGAGATCCTTCCACTAAGACCCATACCTCTGCTTACATCTCCATGCATCTTCCCTCAAGCATGATCCCCTAATGTTGTTGGAAAAGCTACATTGGAAGTTGTTGAAATCCCTACTACCATTTTTCTAGGTGAAACCGTATTTGCAAATGGCGATGTCCTCAAACCTCCTCCCCTAAAGAAGGTATGAGGGGCCTTCCCCAAAATCAATGAACATTATGGAATAATTGTTATGATTCCTCATTTTAAGTCTGGGTTCTCTTCTACATAGTGAGTATTTTCAATAAATTCAGCAATTGAGGATGGTTTTCACATCTAAACCATTTCCATAATCTTAGGGTTCAATCCATAAACAAATCAATCTAACTAGCAATGATCAATGTCCATGTAGGATACATACTTAACCAACTCCATAAACCTGATATCATATTATTCTATTGCGTGGTTTCCTTGTACCAAAGCATGAAAGGATATTACTTGTGTTCTTAATAATATGCTGGAAGGTACTTCTTCTTGAATCTTTCCTCAAATAACTCTCGGGTGATAGTGTCAAGAGTGAGGTTCAATTATCACTCCAAGTTACCCCACTAATTTAGGGAATTATCTTTGAGCTAAAACATAGTTATATTAGCCTTCGAATTGGAAGTATACTCTCTAGTGTGAAACATCTTGTTATTCCTTCCAATCAAACTTATGTTTGTTTGTTGGCACTACCCCAGGTAACTTATGGGAGCATAATCTTCTAGAAATCCCTAATGATGTCCTTGGTTAGAAGTTTTGTTAGAGAGTCTCTTGACCCGTCAAGGTTTCCTACTCCTGATGGAGGGTGCCCTACTTCCACCTCAGTTATTTAATTCCCTCTTAAGGTCTCATTAATTGCCTCTAGGGAGCACAATATGAGAGCCAACTTCAGTGATGGCAATGGGGGTTTTGGAGGAGGTGGCCCTTGTGATGACCCTCCTTGGCCTCGATTCCATCATGTAATCACAATTTTGAATTGATTAAATATATCCATGACACACAAGGCTCATTAGTGCAGCTTAGGATAGTCTCAATTATTATTTGGATCACACACGTATACAAAATGAGAGGATTAAGTTTTCCATTTTACTAGTTTGTGATTGAGCGTTATGGATATTGATAAGATCCTCATGGAATTACGAAATCCTCTACCATCACTAACTAAGTGAGCACTATGATGCCCTATGAGTCAACTACCCTTACTCACCTTCTTAGCATCAAAACTTCCCTCTTGTAACCTTAATTAATTAAATTAGCAATCTTAATGTTAATTAATTAATATTCAATTAACCTTTGTGATAATTTGATTATCATGTTAAATATTTATATAAGTTTATAAAATTAATCTAACTAAAATTAATTTGATTGAATTAATTGTTTACAAAAAGAAAAAAAATGAAATGAAATGAATTAAATTAAAAATGAAAAATGAATAAAATAATAATAATAATAATAATATAAATTAAAAGAAATAAAAAAATAAGAAATGTAATCGAATAGACAGTTCTAAGGTCTAGTTCATTTGAAACATTTCAATGTAATTTATCCTCTGAGTCAGTATCCAGTAAGTCTGAGAGTGTGCCCACAATATTGTTGATGATTTTTCGCTTTGCATCATCAATTACAACACATCTGTTAAAAAAGAAGATCATTTCAAATCTTTGCTTTGCTATCTCTGCATTTGAGTTTCTCTTGATTTTTTTGGGAAACAATATGCTCCATGCCCACTTTACTTGCTAAAAAAAACTCATATTTACAATGTTTTAGATAAAGTCATCAATGTCCTATGTTGTAGACATGATGAAGAGACCACCATCCCCAATTCCATAACATTGATGAGACTTTCTAGATGATATCTTCCCAATGAAAAATGAAACTGCATGGGCATTTGCAATGGAAGCATGGATTGATAGTCGTGAACAACTGAAGTGCTATATTTGAATCTATCCACTTTTCTCTTGAAAATTATCCTATTTGTTCTTGTTTTTCCCTTCTACTAAGCCTCTTCATTTTTCTCCCCTTCATTTTGCCCCTTAGGTTGAGAAATCTCGTTGTGGTTATTTGTGAGTGTCTTTTATATTTATTTGAGCTAGTATTAGGGGAGATCTAGAATACGGCCAACTAGTGTAATTTCCAATTCTTTAATTTTTTTTTTATTAATTTATTTATTTTTTAAATGGTAATTTTTGTCAATATTAATTTTTGTAATGTTCATATGTACATTATTTTGAAGAATAACCTCAAGAAGACTCCTATACTCTATGTTGACAATTTTTTGTTGTTTGTTTGTGTGTTTGCAGGGTGGATTTATAATAGGCACACAAGGTTGGAATATGTGTGTTGTTGCATGTATGTGGGTTTTAGGGTCCATATTTTAATTTTGGCTCTAATACCACATGTAATACCCCCTTGAGAAGGGGGCCTTACAAGTTTGATTCCTTCAACTCTCAACTAGAGTTGAAAATTTTACCCTTCTAGAGTCTTCTTCATACTCTTCACATGGCTAACCCATTTTCCATGAGTAGTTGAGGTCAATGTTGCATCCTCTTGAATTATGGTGGCCAATTATGAAAAGTCAACGTCTGCAAGGAATAATTTTGGATATGAACTTTGATTAACATCTTTCTTGCACTATTGGGTCTTTGAGTGTAGAGTAACGTCACATGTCTTAGTGCTTAAGTGTTAAATTTTTAACCCCTATAAAACATCATTTAAGGCCTCAAAATGGCCCTATAAATTTTCAAACCTTAATTATTTAAACTAGATCTCATCAACTTAACTACTCTTATAAGTTGTTTCCTCTTATTTTTCCACTCTTAAAGCATCAAAATGGATGAAAAATAATACGATTATCATATCTAGATCATATTCACCTATTTTGGGATGCTTTTGATTCCCCAAAGCTTTTACTCAATGAGGCAAGGAAATTTTTCCTCTACCTTTTCCCTGGAGTACCATTAATTCTTGCCTAGAAGTTGTCATTTCGACCCAATCTACCAAAGGTCATGTTTCCCTTATCTTGTAGTTTAGGATCTCTTCAAGAAAAATATATCCCTATAAACTCCACTTGATCATTGGAGCTAATTCCTCTATGGAAAGAAGGACCTACTCCTCTTCCTGATCTAGCATGGTAGGCTCATAGAGTTTGACAATTTCCACATTCACCACTGAGTAAATGTGGATGTATGGGGGTATATCGAGTTTACATGAATTATCTCCCACCCTTTTCAATTCTCAAAGGGAGACATCTTGTAGAGCCTTGATTTTATTATTAGGACTTTGTAGCCTCACCTTATTCAACTGCAACCATAATATGTGAAATGTCTCCCAATTTGAATGAATTGTCAGTTTTGTGTTGATCATGCCTCTCCTTACCTTTTATGTGACTTCTTTAGTGTCTCCTATACTTACAAATGGATTTGCATAAATTTCTCAACAAAATTTTCTACTCTTAAAACATCCCCTATGAGATCCTCCTTGTTTTCCATATACAAAATCCAAATGTGAAGGTGGAAAATATCCAAAACATGTTTCAAATGGGGATTTACTAGTATAAGTGTGGAATACTCTATTATAAGAGTGTTGTACATATATCATATTTTCATCCTATTTATTTAAATGCTTTTGATTGTAACCCCTCAAAAGATACACCAAAGTCCTATTGACTACTTATGTTTTCCCATCTATATGTGGATGGAATGTTACATACCTCTTCCAATTTTTTTCCATATTCTCCCAAGATGTAGTCCAAAATTCACTAGTAAATATTTTATCCCTATCTAAATGATACTCCTTGCTATCCCAAAATACACCCAGACTTGTTCAAATAATGAGTCTGCTTCTTCTTTCCATATGATGGTCTTTTTATAGGGCACGAGAACACACGTCTTGTTGAAGTTGTTAACTACCATGAACATGTAGTCATTTCCCTTCCTATTTATTGTTAAACCTCCCATAAAGTGCATGGAAATGATTGCTCAAGGATGAGTCGTTATTGGTAATGGATTTTATAGAATTCATTTCTTGTTACTATGTTTGTTAGTATAGCAAAGCATACATCCTCTAATGAACCTAGCTACAACCTCATGCATTCTGGGCTAGTATACATACCTATGTAAGTTAGCCATTGTCTTCCATTCACCAAAATTTTCTACAACTTTGGAGGTGTGAGCCTCTTTGTTGTATTCACTTGCATTTAGGAAAACATAGTTTGTCTAGCCTATGGGGTGACCCATTCTGGAGATGTTAGTCAATTGTGTTATCTACGTTGTTTGCTTGAATATGGCTTTGCAATTGTTGAAACACTTCCTTGAAGTCCTCACCCTATGTATATTCCTCTACGTATGCATGATGGGTGAATGGCTCCATGTGCATCAAAGCTCCAAAATATGTAATTTTTTATATGGGTGACCTTGAGAGCTTTTATAACAACTTGTTTGTGATTCCCCTCTTATACCTGATCACTAAATGAAACTATTATAAGAACCAAATCCACTTGTAGTGTTTGCTCTAGTGTAATTTACTCTGGGCTTGTAGTTCTTATAACAATTGGTGATCTATGTGGATGATGGTCTCCTTGCCTATCATATGGTGTTTCTACTTTTTGATAACTTTCATAAGGGAATAAAGCTCCTTGTCATAGGTAGGGTAGGTGAAAACCACCCTATTAAATACTTCAATATGGTAGCATACAAGACTTCTTCCCTGCATCAATATCACTCCCATAACATACCCACTTCGAATGGCCACTACAAATTTGGTAATGCAAGAACCAATGTTTGATTGATTTTATTTTTTTGATTCTTTCAAGGCCTTCTACTAACTCTTCCCCCATTGGAAACTCTTTCCACTCATTGTTATAATGTGAAGTGGTGTAACTACTATTGAAAATAAAGTTATTATTTTCTTTAGGTGTTATGTTGCTCCAATAGTTATTGTGCTGCTCTAATGAAACTCCAAAATTCAAAAAAAAATTTAGGCATCAACCACTTCATGAATTCCTCCATCCTCGAAGGATCTATCTTAAGCTCCCCCCCCACCAATCACATAGCCTAAATACACCAAATAACGTTGCGTTGTCTCACATTTGTTAATAGTTTCCAGTAGCTAGTATTTCTTCAAAGTCTCTACTACCTGCGTTAAGGGTGAGATGTGCTTGGCCTAGGTAACATTGTAAACCAATATATCATCGAAATACAAAATAACAAATGAATCTAGATAATGACACAATATATCATTAATTAGTCTCACAAACGTAGATAGTGTATTGCATAGGCCAAATGGCATGACTAACCACTCATACAAACCTTGTTCGGTTTTGAAGGTAGTCTTACTCCTTGATTCACACCTAATGATGCCATGATTTTATATCCAACTTGGTGAAATATTTCACTTGCTAAAACTAACCCACATAACATCAATCCTAGGTAGGGGGTATCTGTTCATGAGCGTAGTCTTGTTTAACACTGTAATCAATTCAAATTCACCAAGTCCCATACTTATTTAGAACAATTATGATGGGTGACCCACAAGGTGAGGTACTTGATTGAATATTACCCATGCTCTAGCAATTGCTATAATTACTTCTTCACTTTGATTTCCTATAGAAAAAACTAATTTTACAACAAAACATTTGGAAATGTGGAATTTATAAGCAATTGGATCTTCTGCTCCAATTGGATCCTGTAACAACCCTTCTAGTTGTTATCTCTCTTTAGTAAACCCTTATAAGGATGTATTTTCCCGTATTGATTCCTCACTAGAATGATTTTATCGTGAAAAAAAAAAGATATTTATTTTTAGAACTAATTGATTTGTTAGCTTCATTGGAACTTACCAATGAAATCTTGGACTTTCCCTTAGATGCATAAATGATGAATGATTTCTCATCCTTGATGAGGTCATACTAATATTGGATTTCCACTTGAACATTGCATCCCACATATACATGCAGGGAATCTCAATAAAAACTCCACATACATCAAGTGGAACTACATTCAATTTTAATTCATTAATAAAATAAACATTGATAGAAACTTTTATACTATATTGTTTTATTACCTTGATTTATACATCCTTTTGTACCCATCTCAATGGATATGGTCTAGGATGATCTCGAGCCTCCAATCCAAGTTTTTTAACTAGGTCCATTGCTATGATATTAGATTCTGAACCTGAGTTAAACATGGCATTGATCTTGATTTTCTTGACATGTATCTTAATATGGGAGAGCTTGGTCATTTCCTTCTCTTTTTTGTGATGGAGGCTACTTCAATTCACCTCATTCTGCACTAAGGTGAAAACAATATTATGATCCACATTAGTGTTGTTTTCCACTTGATTGCTTCAATCTAAAATGATAATATGTTTTTTCTTCCCATCCTTCTTTTAGTTCTTCAAGTTCAAATATGTATGTAATTTCAAACACTTCTCCTATGTATGGCTATCAACGTTGTAGTGATTTTAATGATTTCTAGGATCCTTACATTGATGTGTAGTGGATGCTATCTTCTTCTTATTCCCCCTTTCCCCTTCTTCTCACCTTCCTTGGAAGCTTTTTAGTGCTCTTCTTGTTTTGAACCACTTGATTTACCTTTATTTTGGCCTATGTTTTCTAGGTATCGTGCCCATATACAAACCTCATTCATTTTTATTGGCTTTAACAATGTCATCTAATTTCATAGATGGATATGTAGACCCCCCAGATACTTAAGGAGTACATCAAAACTCTTGGGAGAGATGCTTGTTATAATTTCCATCCTCTTAAATTCAATTTTGGACTACTATACAATCCGCCCCTACCTTTTCCTCAAGTAATTCCATCAGATTCATTGGTATCTACATTATCAATAGGTTAGAATTGGATTTTTTAAAGGTTTTAATGTCTTCCCATTTAGTTATTGGCGGATCACCCTGAAGCCTAAAAATATAAGCATGGATTTCCTGAAAATACATGGTATGACCCTCTAACTTCAATCTAGTAAAAAATATTTTATGTTCCTCATCTTTGTAGTGAATGCTAGCGTAAAATTCTAATTTTTGCAACCAAATATTTAATTTAAAGCATAAATCTCAACTTGATAGGGCTTAACGTAGACCTTCGTTTCCATATAGAATAGGGATTTTAAATGGTAATGGTTCTCGAACTCAACTTCTATTTTTCAAGTTCTTTCTTGGATTCCTTCTCTAGATCTTATTGATCCTACGATTTTGTAATATCCCAAAATGGGAACAATTACACTATTGGGAATATTTTGAGTTATTACCAATGTGGAGCTTCAAAAAATCATGAGCATGATAATGTAGAGCATTTCATTAGATTTAAAATAACATTGTACCAGTAGATGATAGGACCTCAACAAGTAGATGGCTTATATTCTCCTTCCCAAGTGGGGAAATGCAACAATATAGGGCATAAAATAGCTGTCTTCAAAAAATAACGCTATTCATATGAGAAATGGGACTTGTATACCTTAGAATACATCATGTAAAACTCACATGCATAATTATAGGTGAAAAAAATGAAACTAGCTACATTAAACAGATCTCCTCGGCTCAATACAACTTAAAAACACCCCGATCCCCTGACTTCTCTACAACATAATATATGAAGATTAAGAGAGCATAATTCCCATGAGGTTTTCTATATAAAATGATGAAATAAGACTGATATGGAGATTATATTAATCAAATAGCAGAGAAATGGAGGTTTAACCTCTTGTGCACAAAGAAAAAGACACCCGACAAGGGTTTCCGACAATATACATATACAAAAAGCAGTACTGCAGAAAATAGCACAGTCTACTGCAACTCTGCATTAATCATGGATGAATATGACATATAAAAGATGAATAATATAGAAAATTTCCAAAGTCACTCCTTATTAGATCTCCCGGAGGGAAATAAGCACCTCCTCATAGACTAGCACAAAATCTCAGTGTGCAACCCTGCTGCTACTGCACCTGCATAAATGACGCAATTTCTGAAGGGAAATATGCTGTAGCTAAATATGGCTGAATGGACCTAAGAAAAATGATGAATTGAAGCTCAGATCCTTCCCTTTTGATCCCTTAAGCAAGCTGATCCAAAGAGGGGATGGAATTCCCGCCCGGAAATTCTTTGCACTAAGCAGTGCTGCAACCACAGCTAAACAACTGAAGCATGCAAGAAGTCAAAATACCAAAGATAGCTGAATACTGAATGATCTCCTTGATTCTATGCCCTCCTTTTTATCTTTGGTGGGCCTCCTCACCCCAGACCCCACACAATGTTGAGGTGACTTCCTAGTGAAGATTCCTCCTCGAAAACCGTGCTATCCTTGTTGGATTCCCTCCCCTTGGTAGCAACGCTGTTGACTTGGTCAACTGGGACTAATCCACCTGCAATGCCTCTTTTCACACTAAGGGATCTTCGATCTTTTTCTCATATGTGTGTCTAGGCTGATCCTTGTTCACATTGAGCTAGTTTACTTGGGTGATCTCTTCCTCCTCAAGAATGCCTGTTGACTTAGTCAAACTTGACTATGTCCACATCTATTTTTCCCTTGTTCACACCTATAAGTGTAAATTCCAGCTAGTAAAGTGATCCCCTTCCTTATTAAGGTGGAAATTATTCATACTTTTATTGTTCATGGGCTTCCTTACCCATTTATTCCTTTCCTAGGTGAAAGTAGAAAAATCTAATATTCCAAATTACTGTGTGCAAATTTTGGAATATTACAGTCCTCCCCTCTCAAATGTTGCTTGTCCTCAAGCAACTGTAAGGATAGGACTAAAGAGCATCCTATTCTCCCCTGTATCAACCTTATAAGATGAAATCTCCCAAAGATCAAGGTGCTGCATCATCAATATATCTCCAAGTTTCCCCTCCTAAGTGTGTAAGCTATCTAAATAGCTGACATTATGCCACAGTAGAACATTCATGGAGGCAAAAATGGGCTATTTGAAGGTCCTCTTGAGGCATGAGGGCTGATATAGATTAGGATTCATCACCCCCATTTGAATCTCTCCTCCCCAAGCTATCAACCAAACAAAATGAGTCATCCTCTAGGTTGGCAACTCATGAAGGATCTCTTCCACCTTGAGCTCATGTAGAATAGGTGGGCTGAAAATCTGAATATGGTAGACAAGATAGCCTACCCCACGCTGTCTTCCTCTCCACTTAAGATAAGTGTAGAGAATTTGCTGATCTTGGGCTACCATAATGTTGTCCTCAAATGGCAAGAAGGAAACTAGACCTCCAAAGGTCCCTTTCCCAGTGTTGTGCATCAAGCTGGCCCAAACCATCTCATACATGATGGATAATAAATCACCACCATATGGCATTCCATCCATCCCATGGCCCTCCTCATAAGGAAACAAATATTTTTCTGTAGTGGCCATGTCTCTCCCCATGCTCCCCTTAGAACATGTAATGCAGAAAGTGTGGGGATTCTCTTCCCCCAAGAACACATCCACCCAATGTGTTCCTCCTCCAATCATGCGCCCCATAAAGGCAAGAACATCATCAGCAATTGGGCTCATGAACAACACCGAAATGAAAGAAAGGCTGAAGGTTTCATGTGGTGCGGAAAAGTACCAATAGTCTCCCAAGTGGCCCCAGCGCAGTCTTCCCCACTGCAGCCTCAGGAAATGGCTTGGCAAGTTGTTTCTTGACAAATGGCTTGCTGTGTAAGTCATCACACCTACTAGTAAATAGTAGATGGCTGAGTATATCAGATAAAAATACAAGGAGTAACCAAACACTTGCCCCGGATCATATAGTAGATTGGATCCTCCATAGTGGTATGACATACCCATATGAAGAGGAATGAACCACATGCTGCATGAAAATCCTCCTTCTCATGCCTGGAAATCCAAGTCAAGGAGAACATACCACAATAAGAAATGAGTCCATCCACTACTCTACCAATCTCACCTCCTCTATGCCCACCAAGTGCATCAAATATGAAGTGATCCTGGGAACACTCCATCAACAAGTTCCTACTCCAAAGTGACAACACTGTTGGCCTATGCAAATAGGCTCCTACCAACTCATAAATCCATTATTTTACATGCCCCATGTTAAAGACTTCTCCCATAATGATGCTACATACAAGAAGTTCCTTCCAAGGTGGAAGTACTTTCAGATCATCTAAGGCTAAGGAGTAGCCTCCTTTCACTATGATAGTGCCATCCCCTACTCCTGCAACATCATGCCAAGTGTGAGAGAAAATCTGCCCTTGCTCTCTCCCAATCCTCCAAAGAAACAAATGTCTTTGTTGCCTCATAATACCTCCATCATACAACTCATGTAGTGAAAACATAATGACCATATCATCATAATGCATCCACACTCCTTGGTGCTCCGTGATGTAGGTACCCTGCCAAGTCCCTTCCATCCACATACCCTTGGAGAAAGGATATGTATCATGATGGCCAAACTCTCTCAAGAGTAGCCAACACAGCTTTGCCTCTTGCTGCCCTGTATCATAAATTTGCAAGTGGCTCACCAACCTCTTGCTCTTCCCCCACATCCACTCAACACCATGTGGATGCCTTCTGTCATTCTTCACCTTGGCATTCTTCCCATGTGGGCTATCATCCTCCACAACCAATTCCTCTCCTATGCATGCCATGAAGTGTTGAAATACATTTTCTTGGAGATCTCTTAGAGAATATCTCATGTCCATAGCCATCTTGAATCCATCAAGATCTAAAGGTGATAAAGGCAAATCCCCCTCACCGCTATTGTTTGACAACACTGATAGCCTCTCCCATGATATAGTTGCTGCCTCATACTTCATCTCACAGTTCATGACTCCCTCCAAAAGATCACACTCCAACCTCAAGGGTTGTGTGCAATTCCACAGGGGTCCATGAGAATGATGGTTCATTTGCTTCTTGAACCATTCAATCTTGCACAACGTAGTGTAATCCTACTGCTCTACCTCAGCAATAATGTTTTATCCTAGGCCATATGAAGACATATTTCCACAATCTTTAGAAATATTTGCTGAAGTAAGTAAAAATGGAAGTATTCCCATACCTTGGTGAGATGCGGGAACCTCTTGAACAATCTAGTATAGCATCCAACCTACAAATGGTTCCATAATTAGAAAAAAAGTACAAACGCAGATACTCATGGAAAAAAAAAATAAAAAAAAATCTCAAAATCCTACATGCAAATACCGAGGGAGGGAAATAACTTGGATATAACACTACTATTTGAAACCTGCATATAGTGCGAAAGGTGGAAAAATATACGTTCAAGTTAAACCATATGACAGTGAAATCATATTCAGGAACGATGCGCTCTAGTTAATTATATGACGGAGCAAAAGATTTGAGAGATATTATACCCGGTTTTATGCATAGACCGTTCAGAGTAGTGGTAAAGTTGGGTCGACGTAGATTCTATACGGTTATTTTCAAAACATTCCATAACAAAACGAACAAGTGAAGTGGGGTGATATGCCAAAGCGAACATAGGGCTGCATAATACGAGGAAAGCATGGCATATAAATCCCGGAGTAATTCGGTTACTCACAGCGTGACCTCTTCAGGCGGCACGCTTAGTTAAGACTGATACCGTATAAGTACCTGTGCAAATCGCAAGGAGAAAAGGCATGATTTAATTTTGTCTTCTGCTACGTTTGTCCAGCATGCGATGTAACACGCCAAGTCTAGCAAACATGGGTAAAATATAAACTTGGCAGAATTTCAAAGACTGAAGTAAATTTACAGAGATGTGTTACGTAGAGGTGAGTCCGGGATTATATCCCGAAGCATAGAAAGAAAGTAATGTATCTGCAACTAGAATACTCCAGAGATCCGGAAGATCGGGGATATGAATCGTTCGATGAATATATCAGTTGGGCCCCAAAACTAAAATTCCCATATGCAGGGTTATGGGTGATCAACGACATAATATTTCGTTTCATCATTAAACACAAGCAAGAAAAATGAGAACGAATAGAGAACGAGACATAAGGGAACCGGTTACAGGAGACCTGTTGTTATACTGAATTATCCCGGATAATAACGACAGACAGTGGAATAGCAGTACCCCTACCGATCCTTAAGCTAGGTTTCGCTACCACAGAAAAACTGAAACTCTAACGTGCGCACAGAGGTGAGAGTCGGACGTTAGGACGAGTGCACACCGCAGAGACTCGGCCGAGAGAAACCTGCGTACCTGCACCAAAAGAAAACAAAACAACAACGATGCGTCAGACATAATAAGGAGCTGGGGAAGACAATCCAGGAATGAACTAGCAGTCTGCAAAAGAACAAACCCTGAACTGTGTAGAGGAAACACAAAACAATTTCTGAGAGAGAGCAATACAAGCAGGTAGGAACCTGGGCGATGAAGGGGTAAAATAAGAAGCAGAACCCTAGACCAGAACCGGTACTCTGTCCGAAGAAATTCAAAGGGCAGAGCGGCGCATTAAAATTCCACACCCGTTACCCTTACGAAATCCCAAGGGGGATTGTGTTGAGCTGCACAGACCTGACAACGAGTCCTGCTAGGAAGAAGATTAATATTATTCTACACACTCTAACGTACCTTGCCGTTCAGAATTTCGGCGAAGTATTAATTCAACCCGCCAAATTGACTTGCCCGCCGGCGTCTCCAGCCAGGGCGATCCGTGTCAATTGGTTACAGGCGTGATTTCAATTGTGAAAAGTGGATGTCCTGAGGTATGAGTAAGGAACACGCCATAAGAAATCAATCCAAGGAAAAAAACCTGCCGCGCAGGAGAAGTGTACAAACACCTATCTGAAGAACGCGGTACAAGGCTGCGTGGCGACCCTTTAACCTCACGTACACGCAGGCTTCGCATTCAAACCAGAGCAAAGTTAACGTATAACAGGAATTCCCTATCAAACACCACGGGGTTCCCACACGAGAACATGGGCGCTTAACGTATCTCGGTGCGTGGAGAAAAAAAAAAACCCTAGAACCTCACATGTAACGTGGCGATAGTATCACGGTCACATGAGTCAAACCTAGAAAATGACTGCAATGGGTGCTATCGACCTACATGTTCACCATATCCGTTTTCATAATCACCATTTTCACCCGCAAAGGGAAGCGAGTTGTGCAATCATGATTACCAAAGGTAAACGACTCCCTTACATTTTTCTCTAGCGCAGATATTCTATGTGAGCCGCGCCGTCATTACACCAAGTAACGATGAAAACGGATAAAAATACATATAGAGTTGGGCCGAGTGAAATATTACCACTATATATATATCACGAGTTGTAACCAACTAAAATGTAGAGTTATAAGATAAAAGGGTTCGGTGCCAATATATATGGATAGCAATATATATATGATGATTATATATATATATAAGGTGCGGACATATATATATATTGTTAAATATATATGCACATTGGGCTAATAAATAAGGTTATACATATATATGGTTTTGGAATTTCATAACCATAGGTTACAAACATGGCATGTTTTGTGATAATGATTATAGAGGTATAGAATTCTCAAGTGGGTAAGTAAAACTTAAAAATTAACCTACAACTTTAATCTAGCTTGCATAGATTAAAAAGGATGGTTATCATTGCCCCACTCAAATGAATATTTTAACTTTAGGAGGACAAGAAGAAACACTTAGAAGTGTTACAGAAAAAAAAAAATTTGGGATGAAAATCATATATAATTATTATAATGGCTTTGAATTAACACATAATTTCATATGTGACATATGAAATTTAGATTTAGTATATATATGGAATGGTTGTTAAGGAATTTTAAAAGAAAAATTAATACACCTATAAACCCCATTAGAGTGTGGTGGAATATATATATCTATAGGGAAATTAACCTTCAGGATAAGGTTAAGGAATGGATATATGTAATTAAAAACGGAAGTTAAAAGTTGGGAGTGTTAAGACAACTAAATTAGAATTTTATTGATATTCATTATAACAATAAGTTGATTAGAAGCATGAAAAGATATAAATGAATCATTGTGGGGTGATATATGTTCCTAATATGTTATATAATACTAGGTGTTACCATAGTTATTGGAACAAAAGAAGAAGGAAAGCTTAAATTGGAACATATAGAGAAAGGTGGATAATAGGAAAATGACAAGTTATATTTAATAGAGGTATGTTAAATATAAATTGTAAATTCTTAAATTCCTATTAAAGATATATATATATATATATATATATATATAAATAAAATAATAATAATTATCATGAGAAATGATAGATTAAAATGAAACAAATTGCACGTGGGACATAAGTTAAATCTACAATTAACATTATAAATATAGGTGATCTTGTTATATGTTATAATGTTAACTTTGTTGAGTTGTATGAATATAATATCTTCATACATGATAAATTATTTTAGTTCGTAAATTTCAAACTTTATACCCACGGGATTAAGGGAGAAGAAATAATTCACTGGGAAATATTAAAAGTGAATTCACCTTAAAAGCTGCAAGTAAAGTGGAAGGACATATTTTACCATATGGCCGAATATTATTACTCTAATTATGGTTAAAGGAGTAATAAACACTATTGTGGTAGATTAAGTGGTAAAAGTATAATGTGAAAAAAAAAAAAAAAAAAAATTAAAGTAAATGTATAAATTATGGTAATTCTTTGAAAAAGGGGAAATTGTGTCAAATTCCATTTTGACATTATCAAGTAGTAATACTTGTGAATGTGATGAATGATAGTAATTACATGCATTCACACTATAAAATTTTGTTGGTGTAAATTTTATGTAAATTCCCTGAGTCTTAAATTCAAAGATAGGGAAATCATGTGAAATCATACAGCTACCAAAAAGGAAAAAAAATATGAGAAGGTACTGGAAGTACAGCTATGAACTGAGAAAGGGTAAGCATAATTATGC
The DNA here is from genome assembly GCA_034641835.2 of Pinus albicaulis. NCBI lineage: Eukaryota > Viridiplantae > Streptophyta > Pinopsida > Pinales > Pinaceae > Pinus > Pinus albicaulis. The sequence continues at coordinate 574,205,435 of CM076584.1, read as the reverse complement.
ATATGATACCATTGTTTTCTTTCATTTATGAGTACTAATGAAAAGTTGTAAAATTGTTCAGCCAAGTGTGTAACAGGAAATTGTGCACTCTGGAGACAAGGAGAAAAAAAGGTGAAGATAAATCACCTAGAAAATCAAGAAAAGCTGAACTCGACCAAGTTGAGTGAGGAAGGAATCTCACTGAAAAACAAGAAAGGATAAGTAGTGTACTAAAAGTGCACTAAACTATTATGAACCTGAACGGTTTGACTAATAACTGAATTTATTAAGTTTATTGAAATGCAGAATGTTGTTATGGATTATCAATTTTATGTACCTGACATTACTTACATTGGTATGAATTGTGGACAGAGAAAACAAAATAAAATATTTTCCAGACAGGCTTCTTGCAAAGAAGTAGGAAGAAAATCAACTGCATAAAGCAGGAAAGTACTCTGCTGGAAACTAAGCAAGTACGAAGAAGAAATCTTTGTCAAAGTTGAAAAAGTCAACGTTAAAGTGTAACACCGAGGAAGGTGTTGGAAAGGGGGAAACTAATGGCTTGTAAACTAGCCATTACCCTTGCCTATTAAATTTCATGATGTGTTTCATATCTCCTTGTTGGAAAAATAAAATTTTTGTACATGATGCTTCTCACATTATTGATTGGAATGTGGTCCAGGTGGAACCAGAAGAGGAATTCCTTCCAGAGCCGCTTCAAATCTGAAAGCGAAATCGAATAGTAGCTAGAGTAAAGGTGCAGTGGAGCACTTTACTGCTGAAAAGCTACATGGAACAGTGAAGCTGAGATGATGGAAAAGCATTCATATTTATGTTCAAAATAAACTAAGTAGATAGTTGTCAACATCGAGGACGGTGTTTATTTTCAGAGGGGGAATATGTAACACCCCCAAGTTCTATGCTTTTCAAATTAGACATTTGAACATAAATCCATAGGGGAGTGGACCCCAATGGATAATTATTGTGTGGATGTGGTTAATTATTTATGAAAAATAAATAATTAACATTGTGTATGCACTATGACCAGATGAGAAATTGAGATCACATGCCTAATCCATGAGGTGATGGAAATGGTAAAGACTTTCCCCAAAATCTTTCAAAAATCCTTGAAAGAAATTATTTCTAATTTAGATTTTGAGGAAAAATCTAAATTCCCCAATGCTGAGGAAAGCAGTTGGGAAGAGGTAAAAAGCTAGAAAAGCTGGAAAAGCTGGAAGCAGCTTTAAAGTCCCTAAATAAGGGAAGCCTAGGCAAACAAGAATAAAGCATCCTGAAATTCTGGACGCAGAATTGGAAACAGGCTTTGGGGAAAGCACAGCTTAAATAAGCTGCTCCAGAACAGATTGAGGTTAGTCTGTTCTTGGAGGATCTCAGCTCGGGGGTGAGTTCTGGAGATAGACGAACTCTACGGTTGGGAGGACTGGTCATAGTATCGGTATGCATGCATAATTTTGGAGATTTATTTAAGTCTGTATTAAATATATCAATGGGTTAGGAATTGTGATGTTATGGTTCATTATGCAATTTATGAATTGTTATGTTATGGTTCATTATGCAAATTTTAGATTGATTATTTGTTCAGTAACTCATGTAATTGCAAACTAGAGCTATTGATAGCAGAGATAAATGGTTGGATTATAGGGATGAGTACCTTGTAGTAATGAAGTAGAGATGATAGATTGTTTGAACATGTAATCTTATAACAATGTACAGGTGTAGCTTGTTGTCTTTTAAATGAATATTTATTTGTTGTGGGTATAAACAGAAAATGTTAGCAAAACAGTAACCAGGAACAACAAGTACAAAACCACTAAACCTGTCATAACAGTATTGATGACAGTAGAATGATCATACTGAAATGACAAGGATTGAAGAACTCATAAGTGTACCGTTTTATGTCATGGAAGTTTAATTATGTGAAGAGTAAGAGGCACCGGAATTGCCGGTATGTTGAATAATGATAAAAATAATATAGGGAAGAGCTTATACGGTTATATGTGAGATTGAAACATGTTTAAAAACACTAAGGCAAGAGCATCCTATTTACCTTCCCTATAAAAGAAGCTACTTGGGATTAACTAAATATAGATAGAGGTATATGAGGAGGCATACCTCTATGCCTCGATGCTTATGCTTGTATGAGTTTTGAATCTTGAAAAATCAATAAGGCTTTTAAATTTGGAAAGTGGAGGAAGGGCCTAGTGATCGGCGAGAGTTGTAAATTATATATATAGATATATAAGTCAACTAGAAGTGGAATTGATTGATAGAAAACTTTTGAAGGTTATATCGAGTTATGTGATTTGGAATAAAAAATTTGAGTGCAGGAGATGTGACAATCTAGATTGATTGTCAAGGAAATATGGTCATCATATGATTATTATTGGTGCTTATCAATAATTTTAGTGTGTTATAGAGTTTTTTAAGTTGCATTGACTTTAATAAAATTTAAAAAAAATAGATCCTAGGGATTTGAGATTATTCTAATTATAATAAGTTCATATTCTAATTATATGGGAAAATTAATATATAAGGAGATTTTATTTAGCAAAATGGTTCATTTTATAATAATATGTGAAATTCCCTTATTCCTCAAATTAAATTAGATTCATGCCACATGGCTCCCTCCCCATCAATTTCCTAGAGATTTGAGGTTATTCCAATTATGATAATTTCATATTTTAATTAGACGAGGAAATAAATATATAAGAAAATTTTATTTAGCAAAATGATCCATTTTACAATAAATATGTGTAAGTCTTTTTTTTTCTCAAATTAAAGTTGAACCATAACCTTTTTATACATGGTTAATCAAGTAAATGTGTACATTGGTAAGGTGTTATTCGTGTTGCAATAGTTTTTTTGTTGCAACAACTTTTTTAATTCTTATATTTATAAAGCCATTGGCTATATCAACCACATTAATATTTTTAATGTGGTTTTACTAGTATTATAATAATTGTATAATAAAATAATGGCATTTGATAAGAGTCTGCTAGGCATTATGTACTTTTTTCATCTCCATCTGGCATTTGTCTTTCTGCTCTTTTGACATGGGTCAATTTTAACTTGAGGAAAAAAATAGAATTACACATCTTATTTTAAAATAGACCATTCAATTCAATAATGTGAAAAATTTCCAAACTATAAATGCATATCATATACTTAGTAGGTACTCCTTCAAATGAAAAATTTTAAAATAGCATCTACACAAAATTTTCTTTGACTAATTATGATAAAGTGGCACCAGTTGACAAATAATTATGCTGGAGATAAATCTCGACCTTTACGTATACTACTAATAATATTATAAAATATTATATTTAATAATTATTGATAATGAAATTAAAATTTTATAAGAGCTATTCCAAAATAGACATTTTTATTTGTATAATTAATTAATGTATCACCTTTTTTTTAATGTGGATAATATTTTTATTTTGATTATAAATTTTGAAACAATTCCAAATATTTTCTAAATTTGCACTCTAACTAAATTCAGTTAAGATGAATACATATAAATTTAAAAAGGTAGTATTTTATCCAAAACATTTCTTTTCTTTATCAAATAATTATTTCTAAAAATTTAAAATTAAATAGATTAATTTAATTTAAAACTGTAAATTTTTTAATTCAAGTATTACATCAGTTTAAATTATATTAAGAGATTATTTGAAAATAAATATTTAATATGAAATAAAAATAATTCATTGTAACATACGCCGTTAACTTCACATGGAAATGTAAGGAGTTCAATTTTTTTATACAAGTTACTCATTGGTAACTATCCATTCACTATTAAATATTTCTTACTCATCATTACATAGAATGTTTACCAGTTCATAGTGTAACTTTTAGAATCAGAATAGTAACCTCTTTAACCATTAACAACTTCCATTACAATAAATTAACATAATACTGTATGATGTAACCTTCCACTCATTTCATTATTTATGTAGTCATCACCTAGTTGGCATTATGAAACTTCACAACAAGAAAGGAATCAACATCATCATCTTGACACAATAATCAATCACATCATTGAACACCAATATACCCTGGAAACCCCGTAGGGTGAAAACCAGCAACGTTTAATTTTATTATTAAACGCTCGTGAGGGTGATAAGCCCTCACTCAATGGCTTATAAGGGAGACCATCCCTTAACCATCATTTATAAATCTTACAAGGAAATATACAAATATATAGGTTAAAGCCATTACAATAAATATGATACCATTTATCCTCTGGTATTCATATCTTCATATCTCGATGGCATGGATGTACCTACAAAGGTCCATTGTACACTGGATCATCCAGTAGTTCACACTCATCTGCATTAACCATAATCATTTACCTGCCACCAAGTTAAGCATAATATTTACTTTATACATATCACCTTCTTCTAATGTTACCTTCAACATACATTGATGTCAAGATTCATAAAGTATAATAAATCATTTCATATATCTATACTATAGTAGTTTCTCCATCTACTCATGTATACTCATGACATGCAAGTAAAGTACCTTGACATTCCCCCTTTAAAAAAAGCATACCTCATATGTGCTAGTTATAAGTCATCTCATTACCTAATGTTTCCATCGCATAAGCACACATTCCTGCAAGAAAATAGCTACATCTGCCCAGCATATATTTAAAAAAAATTGATACATTAGTTACGATATTCGTGCATGCAATTTACATAATTTAGTCAAAATAGCTAACCCTTTGAGCTATTAATTTTAGTGCATGAAATGCAAGCTAACATAATAAATGTTGCTTCCATGCATGCAAGTGCATATAGATTCCAAAGAGTCTCCAACGAAGCACACAGATTCTTTTTTCAAGTCTTCCCAAAGGAAATCTCAACGCTAGTGAGCATGTAAACATATGTTTTCTTTTCTGTAAAACTATGCAATTAAGAATAAAATACATGTATTCTTTTTCAAATATTATACTAACAATCATTTCCAATGTATATTAGCACAGCATGCTATCTTTCCCACATACAAATATTTATATTCTTTCTAATGAAAGTTACTACATATGTTGCATGCCTATGCATGACCTTATTCCCAAAGAACTAACATAAAATAACATATTAGTTTTGATATCATAAAGGTACTCACATATTCTCCTAAATATTAAGATAGCTCAACATTTATTTACCAATACCATGGTAAACTATCCATGGATTTATGAAATAATTAATCTCTACCAACACCATGGTAAACTATCCATGGATTTATTAATTCATTAATCTTTACCAATACCATGGTAAACTAACCATGGATTTATGAAACTGTCTATGGATTATTAAATAATTACTATTTACAACATGGTTAATGAATATTAATCTGGGAAATCTTCTCTTTTCTTCTTCATCGCACAAGAACATACTTCAAGAGTTACCCTCTTTAATTTATTCAAGAAATTACTTTGGTCTTGCTGTCATTTCATAAACTAAATGAGTACAAAATCCCTTTTTAAAATAAGGGCATGCATCTTCTATTTTCTTTCTTATACAATATTATGTAAATTATTTTATTAAAGAGTTACCCTCTTTAATCTAATCAAGAAAATCTCTTTTAAAAATAAAGTACCATAACTAACCCTTATTTGGGCATAAGAGCTAGATAGACCTTTTAAAATAATAAAAAAGTTAACATGTAACCTTTGCAAACCCTTGCAAAGGAATTAACACAATGGACTGATCTTCTACTCCCAAGATAAATACATTCTTTCGAAAATAGTCAACAGTGAATTGGTTTCAATCAAATCCCAATAAACTAATGAAATACCATTTTCTTGGTATATGTAACTTATCTCAAGAAATATGAGAAAGATCATTAGTATTTTTTCTATTTTCTAATAATATTTTTGCAGAAAAAATATATGATATATAATATTTATTTATATCTTTCCACTCACAAAGAAGAATATTATATAATAAATAAATTTAGCCAAAATTTCTTATCTTGGCAGTCAACTTTTACCTTCTGATTCAACATTATTGCTTTGGCTTCTTGTACGGACTGCCTACTTTTCAAGTTTCTGGCATCAACGCAGAACTCATTTCGCTTCCGATTGGGTCCACATGAATGTTGATCTAGTCCCGGATAATATCTTTGCGCGTGGGAAGTCGTCAGTGTATTAGATATGACATATTCAAGGAACGACATATTTAGAGGTGTAGAGGGCTGCGCATCAATTCTGCACTGAATAATTAAGGGTATAAAAATCAAACCCTGAGAATACTTTTATCTGGAGACAAATTTCTCTCGCAGATGGTGGAGGCAGAACATCCATTGAAGTCTTAATATATCACTTTGATGAGTAAACGAAAGTAAATATAATGCACAGTAATGCCCTCTAGTGACACACATAAAATATGTCGACTCTCTTTTTTCCACCCAGGATGAAAAATACTCCCGTAGATAATGAATACCCATTCAGGAATCCGTTTTACATCAAATAATTCTTGATTTTCTTGATACAACTGTTTTGGTAAAACATGGTAAAAACCTTAAATTACAATGCTTTACATGGTTGTTACATACTCCCCCCCTTAAGAGAACACCGTCCTCGGTGTGCTTCTCTCAGTGAAACTTAAACTTATGATATAATAATATAAACAACCCAAAGGGGCTCCTTCCCCTTGGCAATGAAACACTTTCATTTCCTTAAATGTCATTATTTAAAACAATAATGTTTTTATCCATATTCATAAGCATGTATAGCGCAAATAAAATTTCATTTCCATTTCTAACTGCTTATCCCTTATTCAATTCATAAAAATATAGAAAAAATCTCTATACAAACTTACCATTATTTACCAATTACTATTGGATGTAATGATGGATTTTACCTAAGCTCTCTGAGAATGGTTGAACACCCATCAACACTTCCTGGAAAGAGCCTGTAATGTATGACTAACAATTCAATCACATTAGTCACATAGTTTCCAATCAAATGAAAATACTTGCAACTATCAAACATTCTTGCAATATCAAGAGATGTTTTAATCAAAGTACTTCCATAAGTACTCAGAGATAACCAAATCTCTCATCAATGCATCACGTGCACATTGTCTTAGCTCTTGCTAAAGACATCCACATAGTACTTCAAAAAGTACTCAGAGAGCACCTAGCTCTCTGATCATACCAATGGTCAATCCACGCACCATAGGCATATCCTAGCATCTCCTAAGACGTTCAAACAAATTAGTAATAATATAAATGAACTTATACATTTAGTAATTCATTTTTCGAGCGCTAAGCTCCTTTTCTCTTAATATGTACATAAGATATCTACACAATCTTATAAAACTTCATTTTAATACAACACATAACTTTTTACTTAACTTGTTCCACTATGAGAACAACAATGGTAAACAAAATGCTCCCCCTAATCCATAGGATCGAGTCATTTTTCACATCTAGACCATCAATCTTTCCACACTAAAAAGTCTTTATACTTTGTAAAATCTCTTTTGGTAATAATCACATATAATGGAAAATTGTCGACGTGTTTCGAACCAACCAGTGTGGTTCATCATCAGGACTAGGTGAGAGATCAGATAAAATCAATAAGCTTAAATAGATGTAGAGATGGTTAAACTAGCCATTTAGAAAACGACTAGTTTGACTTTTTAATAATTTATAATGTTTTTAATTAGTAACGGTTATTTTCCTCCTACTATTAAACCATTTAAGTAATTTATTAACTTAGTTAATAGATTATTATTATTATTATTATTATTATTATTATTATTATTATTATTTCAATTTTATTTATTAATTAAACGAGAGGCTTAAGTAAAATAAAAAAAAAATAAAAGTAGTACAATAATATTAATCACTCAAAATAAAATAAAATAAAATAAAATAAATAAAATAAAAAAATAGCAAAATAAAAATAATAAAATAAAAAAATAAATAAATAAAATAAACTAAAAAGGGAAAAAATAAAAAATAAAAAATAAATAAATGAATATAAAATTAAAAATGAAATATCAACCTTTCAAAAAATAAGACATAAAAAGATGAAAAAAAAAAAGAGGGCAAAAATAAAAGATAGTTAGGAACATAAGGCAGGTATCCAACATCTACTGATGTTCCAACCATCATCTCCGTTGAGATTAAGGGGTCCTTTTTTTATTTCTAAGGCATCTCTTAACTTCCGATGATGGAAATGGTCAATCCTAGCAATGACCTTCGCCTCTTCAATGCAAATATGATGGTTAGTATTTTCTGCATGTTCAGCTAGGGCAGACGAGCGAGATCTTCCATGCTTAATGTTAGCAGCATGTTCAGAAATTCTTTGATTTATAGACCGAACAGTTTCAACAATGTAAGGTGTCCCACACGAACAAGGAATGATGTAGACGCCTTTCCCATCCCTATGGTCAATCGGGTCTTTAATCGACTTGAGAGAGCTGCGAATCGTGTTAAGGGGCTTGAAAGACGAAGACACTCTATGCTTCCTAAGGACCCTCACAATTTTATCAGTGGTTCCTTGAATGAACGGAAGACGCACACTATGGGACCATTGATTAGGGTCTTTATTATTTTTAGTTAGAGGACCTTTTGATGCTTTAAGAAAATCTTTAAGGCCTTGCGATCTACTATAACCATTTTTACAAAAGACACTTAACAGATGAGACTTTTCCCCTTCAAGGTGAGTCTCATCAGAGATCCTTAGTCTTTCAAGCTGTGGTCCTCCCAACCATCAAGGGAGGCTATTACGTCCTCCACTTGCCCCTAGATCCAGAATATGGATGGTGCCATGGGTTAATAGGGGATCTTTCTACTATGACCTCTAGATGGCCAATCCAATCATACTCAGAAATTCCGGTTTTACAAGGGTTGTTGTAGGCTATTTTCAACTGATCACAACCAGCACTAGAAAATACTCCCCTTTACCATTTTGCATAGAACGCCTACTCCTCCTCTGGGATTCAGCTTTATCCTTAGTGGAGTAGGTAAGCTGTTTTCCAACTATCTGACCACACTCTATTTTTGGAAACATTTTTACCATCCCGACTTAAAGATTTTCTTTTCATTAATTAATTTCAACAAATTAAATAATTTTCTTTATCAATAGTGATGATTTAAGTTTTTCTTGTAGGTATACATGTGTTGTACATTATTATTTCGAGATTAACAAAATCACACATTAAAACATGATACTTTAACATTGACTGTTGCAATTCACATTGCAATGTTTGCGATGTTTTATTTTCACATATTTTCTGTTTCCATGAAGCTACCTATCCTTACTATAAGAAACAATGCTAATCGTAAATATGCATTTCTCAGGCACATATTATCTTATGCAATCATTTTTAGTTCCTGCATAAAATGTTGTCATGCATACAATTTCATCATGCATAAAAGTATATACAAATACTCATTAATGTGTATGTGTCAATAACGATTAGGGTATGACTGCAAACATTTCCAATTCCCATAATGCTCTGTTCCAACAGACTGACACACGAAGGAATTATCATAATCACTTGTGCACAACTTTCAAATAGCTTTATTCAAAATCGATTCATGCACATAAATTTCATTAGTTATTCATTCATAACTAATAAATGCTATTAATAATTTTAATGCATCCATGACCACCAGTCACTCTAAAAATAGTTTGGCATTCAAAATTAATCTTAATGCATTCATGCATTAGTTTCACACACCATCACTATACACATTCATCTTTTTAAAATAATGCATGGTAACTTTAGAAATTTTATTGCATGCAAAAACAATTACTTCTTTTCAAACTCAAATGAAAAGTAACTATTTTTCTTTCATGCTTTTTATACTTTCTTTCCTAAAGAAATAAAGCATAATACAAATATTAATCTCATATGCATATTATTATCCAGAAAAAGTATATTATAATAGCATGTACCTTTTTAAGAATTCTCTTAAATGGAAGCTAATCTCATGCAATGCCATGTATATAACAATTCATTTTTTTAAAGGAATTCAACATGCATATGCATAGACTTATTAAAATAAAATAACATAAAATACTTATCTTCATTTATTTGAAGAACTTGTCTCCCCTATTAGGTGCTCATCGCCACTAGGATATTCACATTTGCTCCTCCTACAACAATGTTTTCTTTTAGTAGCATCTACCACAATTTAGGAGGATTATAGACTTTCATGAATGGGATTTACCAGGCTTTACATTTGAGAGGCCTAAATTTCAGGTGAGTCAACTGATAATCTGCTTGCTGAAACAATAACACTAAAGCCTTAGCTGCATCTTCAGATATCATGTTATCTTTGGCAGTGTCTCAAAAGACAAATATCAAGCTTCAACATGTCGATGTCATTATGTTCACTAAATGTATGAGTAATATGTCATATAACCACTGTTAATAAACGACTCTCATTTTCACTAGTGAGTACCCAGGTTGTTATTAAGTACAACAAAGGTTTTATTGTCTTTCATACTCAACAGGATCCAATGTTATGAAAACCGTTTTGCAACAACATTTATTACTCATTACTCTATACTATAGTTATACTGCATACGTCATTCAATATGTAGATTTCTAGAATCCTAACTTAACTCATGTCCGTTAGTAGCATACCTCAATTTATTTTCTCTTAACAAATCCCAAAGGTGCCAGTGCTGAAACCTTTAGCTCTGATACCACTTGTAACATACGCCGCTAGCTTCACATGGAAATGTAAGGAGTTAAAATTTTTTATACAAGTTACTCATGGGTAACTATCCATTCACTATTAAATATTTCTTACTCATCATTACATAGAATTTTTACCAGTTCATAGTGTAACTTTTAGAATAAGAATAGTAACCTCCTTAACCATTAACAACTTTCATTAAATACATTAACATAATACTGTATGATGTAACCTTGCACTCATTTCATTATTTATGTAGTCATCACCTACTTGGCATTATGAAACTTCACAACAAGAAAGGAATCATCATCATCATCTTGACACAATAATCAATCACATCATTGAACACCAATATACCCTGGAAATCCCGTAGGGTGAAAACCAGCAACGTTTAATTTTATTATTAAACGCTCCTGAGGGTGATCATCTCTCACTCGATAGCTTATAAGGGAGACCATCCCTTAACCATCGTTTATAAATCTTACAAGGAAATATACAAATATCTAGCTTCAAGCCATTACAATAAATATGATACCATTTATCCTCTGGTCTTCATATCTTCATATCTCGATGGCATGGATGTACGTACAATGGTCCATCGTACACTGGATCATCCAGTAGTTCACACTTATCTGCATGAACCATAATCATTTACCTGCCACCGAGTTAAGCATAATATTTCCTTTATACATATCACCTTCTGCTAATGTTACCTTCAACGTACATTGATGTCAAGATTCATAAAGTATAATAAATCATTTCATATATCTATACTATAGTAGTTTTTCCATCTACTCATGTATATTCATGACATGCAAGTAAAGTACCTTGACATTCTCCCTATGAAAATTAAATTTAAATCATATTGATATTATATTAATTTTATAATCACACGATGGTGTCCTATTTTGAAAATCTTTAGGGTAGGAATTGTATACTTTTTTCATCTCCACTTGAAATTTTTCCATATGCCTTAGTTGTTACTCCTTGAAATCAAAATTCTTAAGATAACACCTACACAAAATTTTCTTTAACTAATTATGATAAGGTCCCACCATTTCACACATCATTATTTTGGAGATAAATCTCAACCTTTGTGTATACTACAAACAATATTCTAAAATATTTTGTTTAATAATTAGCAATAATGAAATTAAAATTCTATAAGAGTTGTTCCAAAATAGACATTCTTATTTGCATAATTAATTACTGTACCACTTTTTTTTTTTAATGTCGATAGTGATTTTTATTTTGATTCTAATTTTTGAAAATTTTTGAAATATTTTGTAAATGTGCACTCTAATTAAATTTAATTAACATGAATACACATTAATTTAAAAACCAAACCAAAAGCCTCATAATATTTTATGCAACACATTTCTTTTCTTTATCAAATAAATTATCTCTAAAAATCTAAAATTAAATAAATGAATTTGATTTAGAAATATAAGTTTTCTACAAAATTTTAATAAATAATTCAATTATCACATCAGTTGAAATTATATGAAAAAATTATTTAAAGATAAATATTTACTATTATGTAGCTAATTTATATTTTATCTTTGTCATAGTATCTTAGCTTGAGTGATTTCATAAGAGTTTGTTCTCAAATTGTGTAGGTTCAATTCTTTAGAGACATGTTATAATTGGTGGGTTTGTGACAATTTTGATTTTTTTTTCAAATAAAAAAACATAATATTTCTAACTTCAAAATTTTATTTGGCTCTAGGATAATGGTGATCATTGTGTTATAAATTATAGTGTAAACCACGAGATTAAAGATTCAAATTCATAAAAATTATCAACTAGAAATTGCACCACATGTTGCAAAAGAAACGTCGTAAGGCAATACCATAGGATACCATAGGAAAGAGTAGCCTAGAAGAAATAAATTGTTGCAGAAAAGGAGCCATTGTGAAGGAATGAAAGACAATTTTTTCTTCCATGGAAGCAGGTCGTTGAGGTTTCAAAAATATTGATCATAAGAGTTATGAACCAGAAAATTTTGTTATAGATATTGAAATAGAAAATTGTGGGTGAAAACATATATATAAACCAACATAATTTGTTCACATATATATAAAAAAAAAATTATAAATATTGAAATAGAAAATTGGGGGTGAAAATCATTTGGTGATTAATAATCCTCTAAAACAAGCATGAAATGAACATGTAACTCAAATAAGATATTTTAAATACATTCAAGTACAGTCTTTCTAGAATAGTTGTAAATAAGAGAATTTATATTAACAAAAATAGGGTTTACTCCAAGTTCATCAGAGCTAATTTCATGCTTGTCAGAAATTTTATATTGTATATGAATAACGATAGCCTTGGTATACAAGAAAGTGAATGTCATTTTAATATGGAGACATTTTTGGAAGGAGATATTGTTCTTTATGTTATGGTTCGTTTTCTTAACTCAAAAATTGGTTTATTCATTCTCTATATACATAAGAAACAAAAAATACAAATTAATTTCACAATTTTATGTTATAGTTTTATATTTTATAATTACAAATCTAGTTTCTTATTAAAAAATTTTACACATATCTGTTTTTTCAAATAAATTATATTTTGAATATGTTTTCTCCTATGGTTTGATTACAAAATTATTGTACTCCCCACTAAGTAAAACAACTTTATTAGTAAAGAATTGAATGCCAAATTGAAATATTCCTCAAGGGGGAAGTACTATAATATATAGAACTGATTTTTTGATGTATAAATTAGTTTTTTTATATGGTGTTGAATTTACATTACCTATTATCTTCAAATCCCATGGGGAGGTATTGAACATGGGAGCCAACTTTAGGTAAATAAACATTCACATTGTCAACTAGGAAAAAAAAATTATAATCCTAAAATTCTCTTGCCTAATCATATTTTTAAAAATATAATTGAGTTCAATTTATTAAAAAAAATGCAATATTAAGAACCTACTAGAGTTATAAAAGGTAATTGACATGAAAAATAAAAAAATCTTCTCATAACATACAGATGTTAATCTTAATTGAATCATTAAAAAACTAAAAAGGGATAATATACAATATCACAATTTTCTTATCAGAACTAAATGGTCCTATATCAAACAATGATGGCTTTTATCAGTTCAAGAGAAGTAAAAACAAGTTTAGTGAGAAAACAACTCTTGCACTGAGAGAAATTTGGAAGCAACTGTTGAATTGGTGAACATGTCTTTCTCTATGATGTTGGATATTGGGCATAGGCAACTTTGAATTGGTGAACATGTCTTTCTCTATGGTGTTGGATATTTGACATAGTTTTCTTGATCTTGTATACAATACTCTAAATTGGCATGTAGATTATACTAAATTAACCATGAAATTGTCATTTCCATCACATTTGTAGAGAATATTACAATAGAGTATCACATTTTTCTTATCATATCTAAATTTTCCTATATGAAACAACTACCTTGTGCCTCATAGTTTAAATTTGTGCAACGAGGAGGAAAGGAGTGTGAAGGTGCAAGCTATAATAAGAATGGAAAGAAAAATCTTGTTTGGGACTTGAGATAGATTCATTCTCTGCACATCTAGACTGAAAGTTTAATAAAAAAACTCACCATACTTTGAGTTTTTAAATAAATATATTAAAAATTAGAATATCAATTTAATACATTTTACTCAATTACACATTTAGAAATATTCATTTTAAAAAATAAAAAATAAAATTATTGTTTTAAATAAAAATATTACAACATATTTAACTATATTAATTTTAAAAAGTACAAATAGAAATTACTATTTTAAATAAAAATGGTATAAATAATCACATTAATTACCACGGCCCTTGTGTACCTTCCTCTTATTAATTTTTAAATACATTTTAAAATACATCATTTTTGTAACTTATTCTTAATCACATAGTGTCAGCTTTGTAAAACTATAATCTGTAAGTCTCACCTTTTATAGCTTTGGTGGAAGGATAGAGTATCTAAATTCTCTTACCCTTTAAGAATCATCCTCAATTATTGTAACTCAATTATTGTACCACCCACCTCTACATCCTATCTAGACATCTTAGGTTATTCTAAATTGACCAAGAGTATAGAATTTTTAGGGTGGTGTTCTATGTTCACTAAAATTCTCATGATGTCCATCACTATGTATGGGGTTCATTGCAACCTTGGATATATTATATGAGTTTTTGTGATTTTTTTTTGTGGCTAAAATTTATTTTTGGTTGTCACCTAGTTATCATAATTCAAAACATTGTTATCATCTCAGATCCTTATATCATTAGATATATTTTGTGAGGTAATGTGATGTATTATTTTTTAGCTACAATTAGGTAATTAAAGTTATATATATATATATATATATATATAAGAAATTTGATATTCATTAACAAAAAAATGGAAAAGAGTATGTATGTAGTTACAAACTATTACAATTAAGTAATTAAAGGTAAATTGAGTGTTATTTAAGAAATGAGAATTATGAACATTCATCATTATTGCTCAAGATACTTTCACATATTTTAAAATTTTGATTATCAATTTAATTTTTTATATATTAAGAAATACTACTCACGAATAATAAAACAATTTTAAAATAAATAATATATAACAAGGAAAACCATGTATTTTTGGAATAATAAAATAGTTGTAACAAGAATAATATAGAAGAAGAAAAACTATGTATATTTGGATGTATGAAAAAATAGAAACATTTTATTAAGTAAAATTTTAAAAGAATAATGGTTATAAACAATTAAAAATAATTTTAGTAACTAGTTAGTTTATATCTATATTATTTATGAGAGGGATCAATTCTCTTCACTCTAAAAGAGGTCCGCATATGAAGACATTTGATCCATCTTGGCCCTTGGTAGATCTAGAGTCAAGATTGATCTAGGCCATCTTAATTTCGCCCTTTAAATAAAATATATTCCACATGAATACCATGCGCTGATTTTATAGCTTATTATTATTTTCTTTTATTATTTTTATTTTTTATTGTATTTTGACCTAGTTAAAATGTTCATTACATTATGTCAATATTTTCGTTTAATTTACTTTTATTTTTATTTTTTTGTAATTTTACATAGACAAAATGTTAAACATGACATTACAAAATTTATATTAAACACCTAAAATCAATCTAACTTATTAAAAAGAAAAAAAGAAGAAGAAAAAACAAACATTATAAAAAGAAAAAAATACAAAACTATTTACTTTTGTATCTAATGGCCTAAAATATTTCAATCGTAGGTCATCTTAATTTGGCCCTCTAAATAAAATATATTCCACATGAATACCATCGGTCAATACCATGGGCTGTTTTTGTAGCTTATTATTGTTATTTATTATTAATTTTTTTATTGTATTTTGACCTAGGTAAAACATTCATTACATTATGTCAATATTTTTGTTTAATTTACTTTTATTTTTATCTTTGTGTAATTTGACATAGTCAATATGTTAAACATGACATTACAACATTTATATTATACACCTAAAATCAATCTAACTTATTAAAAAGAAAAGAAAAAACTAAAATTATAAAAAAATATATTTAAAACTATTTACTTATGGATCTAATGGCCTAAAACATTTCAATCGTCTAACATTTGATCAAATGGCTCACACATGGACACATTGGCAGCTAGGGAAGTTTTTTTCAAATAATAGCCCCTTAAGGCGTAATGATTGTGTAAACCACGAGATAAAAGATTCAAATCCATGAAATTTAACCCAACAAGAAAACTTTTAAAATTTATAAAAATAATTAAAATATAACTAAAATTTATATAATATTATTATAAAAATATTAAAATATTTTTACGTCGTAAGTCATTCCTATTTGAAAACAACTCCCTTAGCAGCCATTGTGTCCATGTCGGATCCATTTGATCAAATGTTAGACAATTGAAAGGTTTTAGGCCATTAAGATCCACAAGTAAATAGTTTTATATATGTTTTTTATAACGTTAAGTTTTTTTTTTCTTTTTATTAAGTTAGATTGAATTTAGGTTTTGGTGACTTTGTCAAATTACACAAAATAAAAATAAAAGTAAATTAAATAAAAATATTGACATAATGTAATGAACATTTTAACTTAGGTCAAGATACAATAAAAAAATAAAAATAATAAAATAAAATAATACTAAACTATAAAAACAACCCATGGTTGTAACAGACCTCTCACATGAATTCAAATGGTAAAATATTTTCACTTTAACTATTCAAATCAAGAAAATCAAGAATCAGCTTTTAGGTGAACCGAATTCTTGATAATAGTTGTAGTATTTGTTGGACAAAATTATCAAGCGGGGGTCGAGTTTTTCTTGGAGGGAAAAAGGGATACGAGTTGCCTTTTTTTGGTAGTTGAACACAGTACGACCTACTGGGTCGTGTTTCTGCTGATAGAAGAAAAATTTGGGCTCAAATGGAGTCATAACCCATACCATAACTCAGGCCGCATGCTGTTTTCCATTACTGGTCGCGTTTTTTTTTACACAAAAGGCCATGGGGACTGATTTCCTTTGTTGTCAGTTTATGTGCATTATTATTCAAGAGATGAGCTTCATTCTGTGCTGACCATGAATTAAAGAGAGGATGAGCTCATATATGGGGACTTAGCATTGTTGGAGACTCATATTATGGGTTGTGTATTATGATAGTGACGATTAAATCTTAGATCTGCTGGTAACACAAGGGGGTAAAGTCTGCATGTGTTTTCTGCGCAATGCACTTTTAAGCAATTGCTGGAGCGATATTCCAAGGAACGGTATTGAAGTCTGGGGTTGAACCCTGACACACTACAAGTGCCTCCAGCATTGGGACTGACAAGTTAAGTATTTTGGCTAATTTTTATTATATAATCTTTTGCTGTTGTGAGAAGAAAGATATAAATAAATATTATATATCATACAGTTTTCTGCAAAAAGATTATATATATATATGGCTGCCAAGATAGGTGATTTTGGCTTGCTTTCTTTATTAGATAGTCTTTCTCTTTGTGAGTTAAAAGATAAAGAAAAGATTATATATATATATATGACTTCCAAGATAATAATTTTGGCTAAAATTTATCTATTATATAATCTCTTTCTTTGTGAATTGAAAAATATAGTTCACTTAATTTACAATTTATTTTCATATCAAGATGGGTAAATATATGAGAAAATAATTCAAGGGAAATAAGTTGAGATTTTCCTTCTTAAGGTGAAAATATGTTTTGATGGACATATTGAGATTAAGGCTTTGGTAACCTTATATTGAGACGTTCGCAATGCATGCATATCTAAAATAGCCATGTGTCTATTGTGTGTATTTATTTCATGCATGTTTGGATAAATATGCATGTTTTCATATTCTCTATACAATGTATTTAATGCATATAGATAGGAAAAACATATGCATATATTTAAAATATGTGAGATACGAATAAGATTTATCAACTAATGATATTACATTGGTAAAGATTAGTTATTCAAAAAATCCATGGATAGTTTCATAAAACCATGGGTAGATTACCATGGTGTTTACAAATATTAGTTATTTAATAAGTCCATGAATAAATTACCATGGTGTTGGTAAAGTTAAGTTATTTAATAATGGTTAAAGGAACGGATCCGTTTTATTCCTTAGATGAATAAACTAAGTGATTATTTTACATTATCATGATTATGATGTGAAATTCCTTTTGGAGGAAGATCTTGCATATACTTGCAATATATGTATTAACTTTTATTGAAAAAGAATATACACATATGTATGTAGAAAGATAGCTTGTAGTATTAAAACTACATTGAATATTATTGTTAGTATAATTTGAAAATGAGATTTATATTCTTCATTGCGTACTTTTACTTATGTTTACATGCTCACTAGCATTGAGACTTTCTTTGGAAAGACTCGTGAAGGAGGTTATGTGCTTCCTTGTGTAAGCACTCCTTTAGGGAGAGTCTTGTGGAATCGGTATGCATTCACATGCATGGAAGAAACAATTGTTATGTTAACTTGCATTCCATGCACTGAAGGTAATAGCTTAAGGGTTAGCTATTTTTATTAAATGTATGTAAATCACATGCATAATTATCTTAACTGATGTATCAGTTTATTTTAAAGGAAGGCTTGGGAGATGTAGCCATTGTCTTGCAGTAATGTGTGCTTATGCAACAGAAGCATTAGTTATTTTGATGACTTATAACCAGCAAATATGAGGTATGGGTCGTTAAAGAGAAAATGACAAGGTACTTTACTTGCTTGTCATGAATATACATGAGTAGATGGAGAAACTACTATGGTGCATATATGTGAAATGATTGATTTATGAATCTTGACATCATTTTATGTTGAAGGCATCATAGCAGGGAATGATGGTGACATGTACAAAGGAATATTATGCTTGTCATGTACAAAGAGAAATTATGCTTGTCCTGGTGGCAGGTAAATGATTAATGTTCATGCAGATGAGTGTGATTTGCAGGAAGGTCCAAGGTACGATGGTCCATTGTAAGTACATCCATGCCACCAAGATGTGAAGATATGAAGATATGAAGACCAGAGGGTAAATGGTATCATATTTATTGTAATGGCTTTAAGCTAGATATTTTCATATATCCTTGTAAGATTATATAAATGATGGTTAAGGGATAGTCTCCCTTATAAGCCATTGAGTGATGGGATGAACACCCTCACGAGCATTTAATAATAAAATTAAACGTTTTATGGTTTTCACCCTACGGGGTTTCTAGGGTATATTGGTGTTCAATGATGTGATTGATTATTGTGTCCAGATGATGAGGTTGATTCCTTTCTTGTTATGATGTTCATAATGGCAATTATGTGAATACTATATGAGTAATGAGATGAATGGAGGGTTACATCATATGGTATTAAGTTAATATACTATAATGGAGGTTGTTAAGGGTTAAGGAGTTTACTATTATTAATGATGAGTAAGGAATAATTAATGGTGAATGGTTAATTACCCACGAGTAACTTGTATAAAAAAAAATTTATCTCCTTACATTTCCATGTGAAGTTAACGGTGTATGCTACAATGGTAT